>CCAG010012281.1:0-80365 GCA_001077435.1 Glossina morsitans morsitans
TGTCGGAAATTTATAACCGACCTCTTAAAAATTTCATTTAAGTAATTCTTTAACAATTCTTTAGGCGAATCCTACATCCATTTGGTTAACTATCGAACTTGATATAGAAATTTTTATGAAGTAAAACTAAAGTCCAGGCGACTTTTGAGTGCTTAGTTTAGAAAAGGCGAGGTACGATAAGTTATAAATTTGAATTACAGATAAACGCATGAGTGGATTTAGCTTTTTGATTCTTATTTAGATTTTTGGAGGTTATGTACCTTCACTCTTCAGAGAAGATTTATAGTGTAGTAGTATAGTGGAAAACTTTTATTTCAAAAAGAAATCGTGTTAATTATTTTTGTACAATAGAGAAAAGAAACCTACCCCAACAACCGCTTAGAATACATCGATTTTTTTTTTTTTTTTTTTTTTTTTTATAAGAAATTACGTATTGTTGTGTTCATTTTTTAATGTCTTATCATATTTCACAGTCATTGAATTGTTCAAAAGAAAGCAGCGCTAATGTTTTCTTTTATTTACCTTTCCTTTATCGCCCTATGTATATTGTATACGCAATCTATATATGTAAGTATATATACGTACGTATATAAATGTTATACAATTTAATGCTCACAAAGGTAATTAATCCGGAATTCGTATATTAGCAATGGTATCGATTTTACAGTAATTACCCTTTTTATTAAGGTAAAAAAAAAAAGAAAGAAAAAAACATTTAAATTTCACATCGGAAATGAAGGAATTTGATAGGTTTTAGTCCTGCGGTATGGCTGCCTTAGAAGAAAGAAAAACCCAAAAAAAAAAAAAAAAAAAAATCTACCTTAAAGGGGATAATAAATCCACTTTGAAGTAGTGTAACGAAAGACAAAATTTGTATGAGAGCAAATAAAAAAATGACATAAAATAATCGGAATATAAAATACGTTTAGTACAAATCGAATTTTTTGATACCCAGCACATTTTCGGGTCCTTTATTCTTATTCATTATGGTACACTAGTTCTCGCTCACATTTTCGAAATACTTACTTCGCAACAGTAGAGGGCTACAGGTTAATTAACATACGGCAATCAATCAGCGGTGATCAAAATATGGTAAAGCTTTTCTTTTTCTTGAAGCTTCGTAAGATCTTATCGAGATCTAAACGAGTTGTTCTACTTCTTATTGGTTAAGGGCACTCCAAGTGATATCCATACCATCATGGATGTATGACATCTAAATTATGCTTGTTAGCAGTGTGTCTCGGCGTCAAAAAAAAAAAAACATAGTCTCATTACCTCTGGATCACAATAGTATAATAACAGCTGGAAGCAATTTTTTCCCACTTTTATTCTCGACTTTATCGATATCTCTATTGTACACGACATTTGAAGAACATTTTGTCTTACGTTTGATTCTTATAGCGATAGTTTACAAGCAACGGCATCTATTCAAGTGCATCATAATACTATCGTGTATGTCGGATAGAGTTACGCACTTACGATGGTAACGCTTACCCTTGCACAGCTCACCACTAGTAGTGCAACTTCAAGACGGTGTATAACTTTTTCCTTTTCAATTATAAAAGACATTTTTCTTTCTTTTCAATTTATGAAACTTAACCCATTCTCAACTCCATTCCCTTACCTAAAATGCCCCTTCTCCGTGTTAAACATTACTCCCTAGAATTTGTAAAACATAACTTGTTCACGTGAAGTTGCTTGTAATTTAATCAAGTCACTTACTCTGTCGCTTACTGTATATTTATTTATTCGTTTACAATAGTGTTCTCCACAGTTTAAGGATTTCTTTCTCGCTAGTTGGAAAATTTCAACAATTCACTACTTGGAGCCATTGCAGATATTACTTGGTGTTCTTATTGGTCCTTAAAAGAACTTGCAGAATGCACGTTATGGCAACATAAATATTCACTAAGCAATAACCGCTTTATCATGAAAAGGTGGCTTTTTTCAACCACTTTTTAAATATATTGCGTTAAGGAAGAAGAAGAAGTCTGTGGTGTCTTTCCTAGGAGACGGTTTATATATCGCTTATGAAAGCGTAGATATAAAAAAGGAAACAAAATAGCGGGTATATATCGACCAAGGCTATTACTGCTGCACTGGTACCGATTTTTTTTTTTTTTTTTGGTTTCCTCGTATAAAGCAAACGTATCAACTTTGTGCACTTATAAGGATCGGAGTCGAATATGAAAAGTGCATTTTATTTTCGATCCGCATCGTAAAATCACTGAATAATTTTCATCATTTTATTTCAATTGCTTTATGTCCTTTCCATGTTCATCTTCGTAACTGTTATGGGGCCTATCAACTCATTTTCAAAACCCATTCACATTTCGGAACTCTTATGAAAAATTTGTCAAATCAAATTTATTAAGAACGCATACGCAGGTACATATATAGTCACTACGAATAAAGGTGGCTATCATTAATCAACACATCTACACATCCATACTTAACCAATAAGCTTTAGTAGTAGCATTGAAAGAAGTTTGCAATGAATTAAAGTTTTCTATGAAAAATGTAGAAATCATACGGGTGGGATGTGTGATCATAATGTTTCACCTACACATACATAATTTTCTTACTACGATATGAATTTCGTTTAAAGGCAACATGTTGCATTACTACGACTTCAGTCGTACAGATACGTAACAACAATCAAATATTACTGCACTCACGTTTCTAGGTATGTACGCTTGTATATTTGTATTTCAAATTTATTGTAATATGTGATGTCTTGGAAATGACAGTTTTGACGCCAAATTACAAATATTTTTTACACACTTATTGTGTGAATGATTTCTGTTCAAAACCCACATACCCAACTACATAGTTAAACGTGCGATAATTGAACACTTAACACCTTCTCACTCTCATAATTAAACGCACACATACTTGTATATATATAGATGTTCTATCTCGTTCTCGCTCTCGCTCTCGCTCTCTGAAGGCTTTCAATCACGAAAATCGAAATTTCGCATACGTCATTTACAAAAAGTTTTTATAAAGCACACATATCGATATACGAGACTCTCAGTCACCCCTCCATCGCTCTCTCCCCCTACCTAGCATAAAATTGAACATTCCTTAAATATGTTTGCCGATTTATACTTCAAGTAAAACCCATCCCCAAGTCACAAGAATTCGATATATGACTCTTCCCAACAGTAATATATATATATAGCAAGTTAATCGTAATTGCTCTTTATCGAGATGAAAAGCATAAACATATTTTGTTATTGAACTTGTATATGTATAATATCCGGTACTAATGAGATATTAATTCAAGCTAGCCATTAATCTTTATGAGTCCACAATCAGTTGTGGACATTTTCAAGCTAAGCAAATACTAAGGTAAATAATTTTCTCCTAGTATGACTGCTAAGAGATTGGCTGGTTTAAGGGATGCAGAGAATAACATATATATCATATCCCATCTACCGTATATCGTTAATATTTCAAATCATACCACTATTTGGATAACTTTTGGATAGAGTATCGTCATCAAAATTCTTCCCCTATTCTTTATTTTTTATCAAAATCGATAAAAAAAATAAAAACGATATCCACTCGATCTAACACTAAGCGCGTAGGGGAAAACAATGAAATTTCAAACTTAGACTCTCTCGAATCGTTAGTTTCATCAAAATTAAAGACATATTCGAGCACGTATACATATGATGAATACCGATATGTGTAAGCCTAGCAAGGTTCGTTGAGGAGCAGCATACAAGTTCTGCGCCATACAATTCTGTTAATTACTTCTGACATGCGATTGAAGTCTTGCCTTTTTGTGTATTTTCAATGCAGGTCTACACAGGCAGACAGACGGGCAGACGGGCAGACGGGCGTGGTTAAATCAATTGAGAATTTGATGATGATCAAGAGTATATGTATTTTATAAGGTCTCTGAAGTCTCCAATTTTTTTGCACATCGGACCTTTTTCTAGCTCTCGCACTAATACGAATGAAAAATAAAATTGGCCCATTGACGAAACAATTTCTTCACCTCTGCTATAGAAGATCGTATTTTTCAACAAACCATCCCCATTACTTTTCTGACGGACTATAGATTGGTTTTAAATATTATAAGTAATTTCCTTAATTTGTTTTTTTTTTTGTTAATTCAATGTAAAGAAACCTCGAAATGTCAATTCCAACGTGCAGTAAATCCCGAAATTCTCAACGCCCTGCAATGTTGAACACTTTACAGAGCACATATATATCCATCTATCATTTCTTACATATGAATTTATGGATGTGTCTGTGGCTGTGTGTGTGTATGTGTGTGTGTGTGTATAAATTGTATAAGAGTAAACGAAATACACCTTGACACACACACATAGATATGTATATGTACATATACCTACTGTGTGCATACAATATGTATATTGTATTAATTAAAGAGAAGAAAATGATGACAGAATACATTAGTGTTGGTAATAATAAAGAGGATGATGGTAATGATGGTGCCTCAGTGCCTCTCCTAAACTGTCATTTCCTGGCAAATGCAATAATCCACATGTGAAGTAGTGCATTGTTTGGAGTACAATTGTTTGATTTCAAAGCAAGCAGACACATAGCGTATACTATATATATATATATATATATACATATATACATATATTATTTTTAGTATATTTATACCCTCCACCCTAAGATAAGTGTACATTTATTTTGTGTAAATGTTTGCAACACCTCGAAGAAGGCTTCGAAGAGCCCATAGAGTATTCTCATCTAATTCTTGATCACCATAAAATTCTAAATGGATTTAAGCTTGTCCATCTGTCTGTCTATGTAATAAATATTGAAAATTATACTCATGCAGAAATATTAAAAGTTCTTGCGCGCAGGTTGATATTAAAAATGGGCCCAATCGGTCAAACGACCTGTCTACCATGTATCACGTAAGCTGTGACAATCGCTGTTTTCTAAAGGGGAGGAAATTCATTTTATGCTCATTCTTTACAAGGTGCAGCAGATATATATAAGTATACAAATGTGCCCGTATATGCTATGGACGATGCTATAATACCTGTACAAAAATTTCAAAAAATCAACGATGCCAACCCGATATTAAAATAAATAATAATATATTTACGAAGGCTACACCCAGCTCCAGAGCAAAAACTAATTCTTGACCATCAGCTCGGTTTCCGGAATAAGCATGGTACTGTTGAGCAATATCATCGTGTTATTTCGTACATAAGAGAAGCCATGGAAGCCTTGAGGTGGAAAAAGCCTTCGGATGGCCTTCGATAAGGTCTGGCATGCTGTGCTACTGTTCAAACTTAGAAAATGTCATCCATCCGTCTCATGTATTTGCTTCTTAAACCCTATCTGCAAAACAAACGTTTCAAGGTCAAAGTTTAAAACGACAGATTCAATATATTTAAAATTGCAGGTGGAACAACCTAGGGAAGCGTTCCAAGTCGAATACTTCACGCAATTGTTACTTTTTATTTTCCAGTCGCTGACAGCATTTTAACTGCGCCGTGCGCTGAGGACGACGCAATTCTATGTGCATCCAATGATGCCATGAATGTTTCCTACGAACCACAACTTCATCTCAATAAAATTTCGCTTTAGCTGAAACAATAGAATATCAAAATAATTACTGGAAAATCTACGCACATTACGTTCACGCTAAACAAAGCTTCTTGCCGTTTACTACTTTCGAATGGACAATCGACAATATCCCCATCAACAACTGTGCAATATGTATTGGCTAACCTATTGATCAACGATTAACACGGAAAAATCATATTACAGTTAAACGCCAACAACTTGACATAAAAGCGAGAAGACTCTGTTGGCTAATTCGTCCAGAATCTCAACTTAATCCAAGAAATAAATGCATTTTATATAAGCGTATCTATCCTCCAAGCTATTTGGACTTACGGCATACAGCTATGGGAAACCAGTAAGTAAGTCAGTCTAATATTGAAATACTCCAAGAATATCAATCTAAAATACTCCTCGTTATTGTTAATGTCCCGGGCTTTGTTAGCAACAAAACTATTTGTTGAACGAGGTCGTGGGTGGATTTGTTATTATTAAGTTATAAATTTCAATCGGGTCAGAGTCTTGCCCTGATTAATAGACCTTACCGTCTACCTACAGACTTTAGAGTCTCTTATTCTTCTTCCTTTATATAACTTGCAAAGGTACAAACCTAATACCGTATATCGCCATCCATTCGTGACGGATGTCTTTAGTGTATTGGTTTCCAGTAGCAGCTGTTGTCCTCTTTTGCTAATTGCTGCTGTATTCATGTTATTCTCTCAGTGCCAGTGAGTCCTTATTGAACTTTGCGATGTTTTACACGCAATTAAATAATTGAGTGCTTAAAAATCTCGCTTTGAGCGCTAACTTCATTTTATTACTTCTCCGAAAAAGCAGTAAAACATTTATGGAAGATCTTCTGAAATTTCTGTTTACCGAGTTTTTCGAGAAAATTGAATTTAGCACGTAATTGAAGCAATAATTTAACAATAATTGAATGTCAAAAGTATAATGCGGGGGCAGGTCTCTAACATTGTAAGGGTCACTGTGCTCATTATACATATTCCCTCCCCTTCGCGTTTATTGAAATTCTTACTGTCAATGATCATGTGTACTATCGCTGTCGTTTCACTTCTGTACTTACGATACATAGCATCATTTCTTTTGAGACCCCTTCAAGGGCAAATGCAGCTCTTCTGAGCAAAGTTTCGTTACAATTTATTTATTTACCTTATGTTTGCTTGTAATGCAATCGAACAATTGCGATGTTGACGAAGTAAAAATGCATTTTTTTTATCCATATTTTCACAAACCGCTTAATATTGCGTCCGTATGGATGTCCTCCGTAAAAACATCTCACTCACCAAGCAAAGCATAAAAAAACTGTATTCCTGGTCTCTCATTGCAAACCAACAAATGTTTTACACTTTTAGGAACGATTTTCATTCTCATGATAATGAGTTTACTCAATTATGGTAAACATATTCGTTTGTAGTATCAACTGAGAGTAAATCACCTTCCGATTGCTTGCATTCTATCTTATCTATAAAACAAGTGCAAACATTATAGTTGGGCTAGGTCGGCGATTAAATACTCTACACCATATTGTTGTTGTTTAACACATTCTTATTTTTGCCATAGAATACAAAAACTAGACCCAGTTTCTATATGAACTTACTATTATGGAACTATATATAAAAAATTACGCCTCTTTGTAAATAAAGGCTTACTTCCCGTAAGAATTGTTGTACCCAAGAGGTTCAAAAATTGAGCATTTGAGATTTTATATCGAATTGCTATTATCGATCAATTTTCATCATAACATAATAAACCCTAGACATTTCTGCCCCGGAAAACGAAACTTTTCGGGAAATTCTTATACAGGGCATGATCTAAACAGTGGCGTGGGTGGTTCAAATTTTGCAAAGTTCATTTTTATATCAAATTACTATTAAGAATTAAGTTTCATCGTAACATATTAAAATGTTGACTTTTCTGCTTTATAATGAATCAAGTTTCGTGAAAATCCTCATACAGGGTGAGATCCAAGAAATAGGACAATGTGGTCCAAATTTGGCGCAGTTAAATTTTTTATCTTAAATTACTATTATGATCTGATTTTCATCATGATTAAAAAATACACCTTTTTGTCATATGAACTTGAATTGTCGTTGCAGGAGAGGTTGTTCATAAAATTGCCTTAGCCGTTTCAAAGTTTTCGCACCAATTTAAAATACCGAAATACTATTACTTAGTCACTTTTGTCGTGAAATTTTGAAAATTGTAGATTGCAAACAAGAACACATGGACAGATATCAGACATCGGACGGACGGACAAGCTCGATAGGTATAAAAAAAAGTTGGTCTATCTTAAGCCGTTCTGCGTGTTACATAAATCCGCAGAAATTAAATATACCCTGTAACACAAGCGGTGTACGGTATAAAAGGCAATTTAATTACGAAAACTCATTTCACTTCACTTTCACAAGTTATATTATTTTTCTACTTGGCCTGGAAAAGATTTCAAAATAGTCATCAGTTTTTCATTTTTACTCATTTAGAAAAATTTCTTGTGGTAACCGTTCAATTTCGAAAGAAAAATTTCCCTTAAAAATTGATTCGTTTTTTTTTTTTTTTTAATTTCTTTTGTGCAAAAATTTCCAAAATTAATACAAAAATGTTCTCGAACTGTCTTAATAAAGATGATAATAATTGGGAGGGGAGTATGGATATTGACTGGAAAGAGCAACAATCTGATGAAACTGAGGAAGATATCTGCGAAAATGATTACGGACCAAATGATACAGCAAATAACGTTTGGAATTACGACAATAAAGACGGTGGGGAGGCTGACTCCGTCGTTATAACTATCGAAAGTGACAGTGATGACGCTGATATCATAACTATTGAAGACGATTCTAGTGTTAGCAGCACAGCTGGCTCGGTGACTAACACGAACTCGTCCCATTCAAATCGAAGTAATTGTGCTTCGCCAAATTGTTACAACAGTATGAAGAGTGTGTTCTCGAAATATAATATTATTTCAATGCAGGAACAACTCAAAGTTGAAGAAAATGCAATACGGCTTTTCGAAACAACGCGTAGCGAAGAAGATAGAAATATCGATTGGTGTGATTTAAACTTGCAACAAAAAATACCTTTCCTTTGGGCTACGCTCTGCGGTGAGAATTTATCGGACGATCCTATAGACAATTTTAAGCAATTCTATGTTATGAACGCGCCACGTAGCACTAACACAACTATGAGGGAACTAAAGAGGGACTCGCTGATTGTATGGGAAGCGATGAATACGAAGCAAAGACTACCGTTTAAAGTGCAGGCGTTCATCTCCAAAGTGGCAGACGGTGAAGCTAATGTCGAGGACGCTGACGATCTACAACGTTTTCTAGAAATTATCCAATGATTATTGCATCCTGTAAAATGTATTATGTTTCCTGTATTTTGTCAAATGATCACGTAATTTATAGTTTGAAATCGGAAAAATATAAAAAACGTATTTGGAAAAATTCAAATTTGATACACATATAAGGAATCAAGAATACATGTGAGTATAAGTAACTTCATACGAAAGTAAACTAAGAATAATAGAAAAGAGGACCGTAGAGACTATCACTCTTGCTACTTTGCCAACACATTTGCCCATTACGGAGTTAGGTTCTAAATTCTGAAGCCATATTTAACTTGATATATATCTTATGCGCTTATATACGCTTATATTATGACTTCAAAATTTTGATAGAGAGTCTTTTATAATCGGAAATTAAGTTACGACTATCTAAAGCTTTCATAAAATATTCGACTCTATCAACTCTTTTTACTTCCTCGGTTACCATTCTCGGTTACTACATTCACGACAATGGAGCTACGGCTTAACTGTTGCATTACGCGTAAATTGTAAAAATGACCGAGATACGGATAATCGAGCTATAGGATGTGAAAGAGACGGCTAAATCGATATACTCGTACATACTATTCGTAAGATTTCTAATGTGTATCTTGTGAGTTAGATGAATACATTGCATGGGCTCGTCTTTTGATTGTGGACATAAACATGGGAGAAATTTTTTACATTTGCCGAGATCGTGTTCAATTTACCCTGTTCAATTTATACGCTAGACCACTTGTGATACAGGGTATATAAAGTTAATGCGGACACACGTAACATCCAGAAAGGCTTAAGACAGCCCCTTTTTTTATTATACCGATCGATCCAGAAAATGACGTTAAGCTTGTCTGTCCGTCTGCCCGCATATCCGCTTGGCCGTTTGATGTTTGCCCATGAATTTCTGTATTCAGCGCACAGACCAAAACATTCCAGATATTTCGAGAAAATTTGGCACACTGGCATGCTTTAGCCCAAGGCCGAACCCTATTAACAGTGGTTCAGATCGGTCCACCTTCGCGATCACTCCACGTTACTTTGAATAGCCGTTATATGGAAAAAAATTTAATTTTTCAAATTTTTCGACAAAACATTCTGACTTGTAATGTGTTTAACCACCTGCCATATACCCGTTGCTACGAAAACTGCGTCTTAGTATTTTAATATTTCATGGAGAAAATTCGAAATATGAGTGTTTTTGTCAACAATTTTTTAAGAATTTTTCAGAACAAATTGTAAGAAATGAATATCTGCGTTAAGGACAGATGGGTAAAGAACGACTTCTTCGTTCAGTGCTGAAGCAAGAAAGACCAAAGTTTATGCTTACTATTCTGTTATAATTTCGAGATACTCGTTGTTGGTTAGACACAATGACGAAAGTGTTATATTCCGATTTTTTTTTTTTTTTTGTGCCATTGCGCTTTTCGTAATTGATTTATATTCATTTATAAACAAAAATTATTTACATCGATAAAAATATTTAAGCACTAATTGTGTACCTTTTAGTTAATTAGTTGCCATTTGAAAGGCGTACCTTGAGAAGCGTATGGTTGAGAATTATGTATGACTTTCGTTAGCCGAAATTAATTTCGAAAATATAATAAGAAAATAAGGGGCAACTTTGATGTTTGTTTGTTTGTTTGCAATAATACATTTAATAACAAAACTAAACAAACGTAAAATTATGTAAAATTTTTGACCAAATAAAGTGAAATGAAATAATTTTATATACATTGAACCTTGATTTTTAATACGTATCATTTTATTTTTATTTTATGCGATCCATTAATACATTGACATATAAATTTACCTATAAAGAAAGTATAATATTGTAAAATCAATTGCAAGTCCATCCTAGTTTTGTATTATTATATAAATGAAAGCGAATTTTTTTATTTTCACAAAACATCTTAAACCGGATTTATTCCTTATATTTGTTATTTCAATACAATTAAATTTAAAGGTGCAAAAGATATGCCGGCTTAAATTTCCTCACTCATTTGCCTCAATTGGGCGGCCACGGCTGAAACGTTGACACACACTGTCGTCAAAATTGATTTGCCTTGATTCGGGAAATCAAAAGATTACTTTTATAATTTTCACTTGGTCGCAAACCTTATGAATAAAATATTAATATTTATATAGACAAAAACGTATGTGCGTAGATTAACTCATCATTCCATTCTGGCTATGCTTGCCTTTTCAGTTTATGACACATTCTTCATTGAACCCTTCCCATTCAGACTCCTGCAACTCCAAAGAAAGGGCTAAATGGATGCATGTAGGTTTTTCTTATTCCACCACTCACACCCATTTTCCCCAAAACACATTCAAAAGCCTCTTTTGACACGCGAGGCTTTTGCAGAAATCTACATGTAACAATATGTGTGCGCATATTTTAGTTTACGTTGTTGACAAAAACATCAAATCATTTGCTTTCGCATTTTCGCATAACGGAAAAGGATTTGAAGCGTTACGCAGAGACCCGCTACATCTTACAATATTCCTTTTCCGCCAATCTCGATGTTCTTTTAAACGCTAAAAAACATAGTGCGCGAAAAGAAAGCATTCTGCCTGATGTGTATATGATTCTCAACATTATTTGGTTATTCAGTAACAAAATTTTACTTACCTCCTTTTTGTTCTATTTAGTGAAATGGATTAGGCCTGTTGGCGATCAAACGAATACATAAGTCTTTTTTATTATTTGTTGGTATTTTGCACTTTATCAATGGCAGCGGCAGTATGCAATGATGTATGGAAAGATTGATGATTCACACTTGATTAATTAGACAATTGGAATAAAAAGAAAAAAAAAATTAATTAATTTACATACATTTCACAAATTTAAAAATTTTGTTTTCGTTCAGCTGTTTGCAGATAAACAATTTTGTTCGCAATTTATTTTATTTTCAATTTACAGCTGTTTTCTCTTATAAATACAGGAAAAGGTCGAAACTCGAAAATGAAACTTAATTAACACCATACGTAATGAGTATGCTATAGTATTTTTACAATTTTATAAATATAATGTTAGCCGGTAGCCTGATAATGACGAAGATGCTGGCAACGCTAAAATAACGAAATCTTGCTTTATCTCTCTCTTGTTTGTTCTTTGATTCGGTTCACAAGTGTGGCAGTGCCGTCGCTTTGTCTTTATATAAGTATAGATTAAAAATTGAACGAAGAATTGCAAATTGAACATATATAACACAAATCGAAATAAATGAAATCGATATTATTCCAAAATATTACAATAACAATATTAAATTATTTCTTAATTATTTACCAAGTTGATAAGCAATTGAAAGGGAGAATAGTAATGACAGCCCAAAGCAGATAATTATTAAATTTATTCCATTTTAAGTTCATAAGCCCTTGCATAAATTTATAAATTTGGAGCACAATATTAACATAATTTTAAATTCTCGATATGGAAATGGAAGAGGATTCAGCATTCGTCACATTCAACATTTTCGTTTATTTGCGGAGATGGGTTGAAGAAAATTTTTCTTTTAAGCTTTTAGGCCGTTCGAATAAATATTGGGAGTGTTTGCATGCGGGCTACTATTGAAAATGGGCGAATGGAAGGATACGCCCACAATACAAAGTAATCCGGAACCAATTGTGTCTTCAAAACCATAAAAATTTTATAAACCATACCAGCAATGAGGTTTTGTCTGTAGGCCATTCATGCGTTCATGTCGATGAACTATAGTTAAAAAGGCAATTGAAGCTTTGCATTAATGGAGTAACGGCGTTGGTTTCTTTCTACATTACATATATATTTATATATTGATTCGATCCTTGGGAATATATTCTGCTTCTGTGATAAGCCACTAGTCATAAGAGATATGAATGCGCATTCTTGTCACAGTTGTGTTGATTTTGTAAGAATTCTGGTATCACGAAAAAATTAATCATAAGAAAACGTTTCGATGTCATTTTTATTACAAAATAAGTCCCGAAAACCACAAAGAAAAAATACCTTTTGGCCTGTAACGTCTCTGAGATATCGCTCAGAATCACTTATCGAGTTATTTATAAAGCAAATCTATGACTATCTATCTAAGAGTATTCTGGTTTGATGGTAAGTTTTATTTGATCAGCCTTTTATTAGTGGATGGTTGATCCATTAATAAAAATTGTAAGGCAAAAAATAAATATTATACGAATACTCAATTATATCACCACAAATGATTTTGATTTGGAATTCCTATTAAAAAAAAAATAAAATTCTTTCTACAAGACTGTTTCTTCGTCGATAATTGAAAAACATTTTACTTTGAGCGGTCTGATTGGCATACAGTTCAACGTAAACAGTTAGACTTCACCTTTTTGCCATTCTTTCGTCTTTTGCTTTAAAAAATCATTTGTCAAAGAAATTTGTACACTTTATTAATATTGTGGTTCTCTTAATCGTTTATGTAAAAAAATGTTTGCCGTGCGATTTTGCGCAGCTGACAATCGCGCACAACCCATAGCGGTGAAGCACAATTTGTTTAATTGCAAGAAATTCAAATGCTAGGAGTTGATCAGAAAGTTAGATATTAGTTTCGCAAAAACAACTGAAAAAGAAAGTGAGCCTTAAATTTTTCGTACACGATTACCCTACTGTAACTTTTTTTGCTCGAAATAGGTGGTACTACAAACTTTCCATATCGCTGCCTATCCTATAAAGTAAATTAATGCAAATACTTGGTTTTGTTAAGTACAAGGGACTGCCTCTAATTTTTTTTTCTACTTTCGCTTACTAAATACTTGTAATCAATAATAGGGTAAATTCTATTTATATGAATTAAGGTTCAATAGTCTTGAAAAGAGAACATTCTAAGTGGTTTTCATAATTATCAACAAAGACAATTTAAAAATTTGCGGTTGAATAATTAACTGAATTAAATTTCCTCAATTTATATAAAAGCGATCATTTTAAAATTTCATAAATTAAACCAACATCGCGGTGCTGACACAAATAATAAAAATCAGCAACATTTGCTCATTCTGTAAAATTCAGGATAATTCACCAATACACATAAGAAAATTGCATTCGGTCGCGACCGAACCAATTTTACACCAAACACCGTTATCGTAAAAAAGAACTAAATTTTCATACTCTACAGTAATGGGTGGGCGCTGCTGATTTTTTCTATTGTCAGAGTAAATAAACTCTATGAGTAACATGCCAGAAATCCGAAAAGCAAAGGTATTCGCAGCTTTTATCTTAATTTTTGCGAATGGGAGAATGTTCACCACAAATATTACACAGTCGCGCAGACGGATAGATGGACGGGCAGCCGGACGGACATGCTTAGGTTCATCCCGAATTTGAAACTGACTAAGAATTTATATACTTTATGGAAGCTTTTTTTTTTGCTTCTGTACGTTATAAAGGTATTAAAAAACAAATACAAATTATGATGCTTTATAATTTTCGGATGGCGCAACCAATTTTCCTTATTTTTATATAGGCATTAGAGCATAATCCACAGAATATACATTCAATTTTGCGTAGATTTATCCCCTTTAGTTTGCGAGTAATAAATAAAAAGCAACTATTTAGTCCTTTTGAAAAACCGAGGCTTACACCGTTTACGTGGTGCTGTAGACCTGTTCTTCGATCGATTTGGTCCATTTGCAATACCAATTTGCGTAAAAGCACTTCCAAAGATTTTACCGAATTTGAAGTTGAAAGCTTCATCACAGATGGACATATTTAAGTGGATTCACAATTTGATGCTAATCGAATATATATATACTTTGTAGGGTGTCTGAGCCTTCCTTTTGGACGACGCAAACATTTTGACAAAATGAACACAACCCTCATCTTTCGGAAATCGGGAAAAAAAATCTAGGGAAACATACTTAAGCTATAGTATTATTGATTGAAGGGCATTTTTACGTGTTTTCTGATTCATACTATGTATGTTACGATAAGTTTTTTTTTTTTTTTTGTATCCAACAGAGTAACACAATTTTATTTAATATAAATTTGCAAAATTGACTCGACATAAACGAAATGAATTATTTGCAACTAGACTCCGTTCCGGTTTGTTATTTTTCACATTGATTTAATTTTTGCGCGATATTTGTAAAAATTGTATTATAGCAACTGGTAAGTATTGGTTCTTTTAATATATATGGTTGTGTATATACCCATATGTGTACGGCTGTATACACAACGAGTTAGCGTTGCTTAACGAAAAACAAGGATAGAAAATGCTGATGAAAGAGATAAACAAATACAGTTAACAACGGCAGATGCGGCTTTTTCCTTTTTTTTTTTATAGAATTAATTTAAAGTCAGTTTGTTAATTGTTGAAAATAATTTATTTTATATTGCGTTAAAAAAAAAGGAGAAACTAAAAATATGCGTGAAAGTGGCGAATATTCAGCAGCTGAAAATACTACGAATTATAAAGCAATACAGTGAGTGTGTTCATCCCAGCAAAGTTATCGCACAAATTATATGGCATAGATAATCATTTACTTTCCTTAGTTGTGAAAAGATTCCCGAATTATTTTTGGATAAATTAGTGGCGAAAAAGCATTTCAGTAAATTCGGCAAAATCAACAGATTTATATTGAGGCCAAAACGTTTAAGTTGCACGGTGGAATATGAGAATGAAGAGGATGCAAAATCTTCTGTTTTGGAAGCCGGCAATTTCAACGGCATTGAATTTATAGTAAATTATGCCGCCCACGAAGTCGCTCATGTTCAAAACACTGAGGAATGGGTAGATCCTGAGGTCCAAGCTGAACTTGAAGCCATGGGCTCTGGCCCAAATTATTCTAATATAAATCGTACAAATAAAACTATGGCTCTTAGTAGAGCAACTACGGTAAACAAACCAATTACAACTAGTACCATTAAATCAATCAAATCAAGCCAAAGCAATGAAGCAATAGGGTTCGACGATGATGTGCCACAAGTAGATTGCAGTGAATTAGAAGCTATATTGAAAAAACCGGCCTTAACGAATGAAGATAAATATCGTGTTTTAGAGGCAAGGGACAAATTGATAAGATTAGCTAACGTCAGACAAACAGATATCAAAAAAGCAGTGGCCACTCGTGGCACTTGTCCGGATATGTGTCCTGAAAAGGAGAGATTAATGCGAGATTTTCAACGCCAGGTAAAACATTAAATTTCGTTTGCCGTTGAAGAAACATTTTTCTCAAAACATGCTTTTAGGTATCATCATTTGAATGGGCTGATGAAGACGAAGATCCCAAAAGTACGATTTCCCATCGTAAAGCCATTAAAGAATATTCACGCAGTAGTGCTGATCAAGAGTTTCCTTTAGCTCATGAATTGCGCTCCGAATCGGTCTTGCAGATGACTATGTTATATTTAATGCATCGCATTATGGATTTATGTGAAGACCCCCACACTTCTTTAGGTGATTGGTTTCACTTCGTTTGGGATCGTACGCGTTCTATACGTAAAGACATCACCCAACAAGAATTATGCTCTTTAGAAGCCGTAGAATTGGTAGAGCAATGTGCTCGTTTTCATATACATTGCGCAGCCCGACTCGTCGCCGAAGATGCTGTAGTATTCGATAAAAAAATCAATGCCGAAAATCTTACCAAGTGTCTACAAACGCTCAAGTATATGTATCATGATTTACGTTTGAAAGGTATACAATGTCCACGCGAGGCTGAGTTTCGCAGTTATGTGATTATGTTAAATTTAGCCGATTCCAATTTTCTGTGGGAGTTAAGACAACTGCCAGTACATATTCAAAAAGCTGAAGAAATAAAAAATTCGATTGCTTTCTGTAGCGCTTTACAAACTGATAATTATGTACGATTTTTTGCCATGATTAAATCTGATCAAATTTCATACCTTAGCGCTTGCATATTACTGGGTTATTTTAATAAATTGCGCTTACGAGCCATGGAGGTCATTATTAAATCACATAAATCTCATAAAGCTAAGGTGTTTCTGCCAATATCCTATCTACAAAGAATACTAGCTTTTGAAGATGAGAATGCAACAATTAGTTTTCTTCATTATCTCGGTTGGCAGTGCAAGAAGGAAGAAGAAGGAGTATTTTTGCAACGCATAAGTAAACCAGATGTGGAACATGTTATGGATAGGGCTTTAAAGGTGAATAAATACCTCTCCGCTTTCCTTTCCTTACTGTAATAATTAATTTTCTTCATGCAGTTGGTAGAATCTAAGCGATTGGTCAGTGTGGGCGAATGTATTTCTGGTCATCCCTTAAATTCAGCGGAGTTATTTGAGAATCATCAGCCCCATAACAGTTTTGATGCAAATGGCTTTCTGAAATCCGAAGCTTGGACGGCCGAAGATCAATTGAAAGGGGATTTTATTAAAAATAGGACCACATTCCACTTAAGTAATCCAAAAATCACGGAAGATATACTGAAAACGGCAGCATTAACATCTTCCACAGACGGCAAGCTATTCAAAATTCCCTTTTCAACACCACCAATATCACCGAAGCAACACAGACAGCAGCAACACAAATCCATATTTTCCAATTGCGTTGCTCAGTCAAATCAAAGTATACCCCCTACATTGGGACTTCAACTTGAAAGTAATAATGGGTGTGGAAACTTTCAAAGATCTTCTTCAATTGACAGCAATAAGTTTGTTTTTAAAGTCAGCCCTGAAAAAGTAGTCGCAGCACATAAAAGCATATTTGATCAACCAAAGTCTACAGAGAAGGTTTTTGGATCGTTGACCAAGGATACGAAAGAAACTTATAAGATGCATAATATATTTCAACACTTCAAAACAGAGGACAATTCATTGCCGTCCCGTCCGTTTGAAGAATTCACTACTAGTAACTTCGTGACCCATAAAACTGAGGAACAATTAAAGTTTGAAGAGATGGAACGGCATAAGCAGGAGTTGGAGAAGGTTCAAATTTTGCAACAAAAGAAATTAGAAGAAGAACGCCAAAAATTAGAACTCAAAATGAAAATGGTAGAAGAGCGGAGAACTAGACAATTAAAGGAAAAAGAAGAAGAACGTAAAAGAGAACAAGAGCGGAAGCAACTTAAATTAATAAAAGAAGTGCTAGAACAAGCTTCGGAGAAACATCACGAAGCAATTATCAATGAGATCGTGGAAGATCTGGTAAAGGCAGTGGCTTCCGAGGAATTGCAAAAGTATATTGCCTTAAATAAAACTGCTCTTCAAGAATTCAATTTTCTCTTTGAAGAACTTGTATTTAACATTATTGAAGAAGTGACCAGTGAAGAGTACGCAGTAATATGTTGTGATCAATTACTTTTAAAGAAATACTTTTTCCGCTGGCTTAAATATTCGCACAGAGAAAAAGAGCAACGCAAACTTTTGGATAATACTCCTTTATGGGTGACTACCGACAACCGAGCTCAGTGTACTGAGAAAGTGAGTCATCCCAGTCAAAAGCATAATATGGAAATGATCAAAAGATATCGTTTGTGTATGCCCTGCGATTTTAAACAACTTCTATGGTCTGATTACTACTGGCCACAAGATCGGTTAGATCTATTTGCATTAGTGGGCCAAAGTTTATTAATCCAGACGCCGGCCTTGGGTCCGTCTGGGGTCTTACCTTCTATCAAATATTTTAAGCTTCTTATAAGTTTACCTAACGACGACGAAGAATTACCGGGTTTTGAAACGTTTTGCAATAGATGGCTTATGAAACACATTCAAGGAGCACAAACCGAAACTGGACCATTTGTGCATGGCATTCAGCATAATTTAGCTTTATGTGTAAGAAAGTTAAGCGGCATTGAAGCTTTCAATGAACAAGGTGATCCCAGTAAAGAAGAGGCCAATCACAATGACGGCATCATCTTTTTTATAAGTGGAATAAACTTGCGCTCCTCTTCTCGTAAACGATTACAGCATTTATTACAAATAGCAAAAAATTATAAACATGTACCATTAGCCATAATGGCTTATAATTGTGAAAATTATGATAAATTTAGCTTAGAGCAACACTTAGAACTGCAACGCCTTGTCGAAGAAGGTCTTATAGTCAATTACAAATGCTTCGGTTGCCAGTTAACCTGCAGAGAATTCAGATTTCGTCATTTATTTGCGAAAGCCATAAATTTCATTACATACGACTCGTATAAAACGAATAACAACGACGTGGAAGCATTAGCCGAGCAAAAGTTATTAACGTTTTTGGATAGTTGTTTAGGAGAAGAAATATGGCGAAGATGGCTCGATTCTTCAAAGAAAAATCCAATATTTTATAAAATCTGCTCGATGCCAGAACATGTAATTGGAGTTTTCAATAAAGCCGTTGAACATTTGGAACATATAACTCAAGAGGATCTAATCGAAATGCCAGAATTTCCCAGTGAATTGAAAGAGTTTGTACCCGAACCACCGAATAATTCCGATATACCATTAGGTTTAGAACACTTTCCGGACAACTGGAAGGACTCGCAACGTTTAACTATAATAAAAGAAGTATTAGAAAGGATTCGTTTGCCAACAAGAAAGACAACATTTCGTAAAGATATAAACGCAGTAGATGTGCAAGTTTGGCTCTTAAGTTACACGTCCGAATGTCTACCAGAGGAGGATGATTACTATATTATTGAAACCTCCCATCGCGCCATATGGGAACTTTATAATCAACTTAATTGCATGAACGTACAAAAAATTGATTTTGAAAGTTTGCAGATGCTTAACTTCTTACAAATTTTGAAACCCATAGCACACGCTCGTATTAATTCTGTGTTAAAAAAGCTAAAGAAGGAACAACTGTCATCACCTGTCATCTATTTACGCAATGATTTAGAAAATTATCAAATTTTACCGTGGTGGCTAAATTATCAGGCTTTAAGTCAAGTAACCGTAGATCAAATATCATCAGTACCTGAAGAAAATGTCCCCGTAAAAAACAACGAAAGATGCGAAATTCCAATGGATGAGGTCAATACGATTATAGAAACGGCCGAAAAAGTGACCCAAAAACTTGAAGAGAACTCACAAGCTTCTAAAAAGCAGAAAAAAAATTCCCATTATTCGAATAATACGACGAATATAGAGCGTTATCTCGATGAGACATGTTATCAGTTTGAATTAACAAAGAAAACTTTAGAGTTGGATAAATCGTATTTGCAGAAAATAACCCAAGATGTTGATGAATCGATAGAAGAGGTAGTAACACAAACTCTTAGCAGCCCTCCTAAGGGAAGGAAGCGCAAAATCAGTGAAAATCGGGATGATATGAAAACTGTAATTGATAAAGCGATGGATTTAATAAAACAAATGGATAGTTTAGAAGAAAAGAAGAAACGTTTGCGTACCTCGTCGTCGTTGCGCGGCGGATTTGGCCAGTTTCATCAATGACCGGCAAAAATTATTACACTTACATTTCTACGTTGTTTTATATTAAGGTAGTTTTATAATATTTTATTTTCATTTGTTATGTTTAAGTATTTTATTTTTAAGCCATTCGCAGGAGTGTGATTTTTTTTTTTTTTTAATTTACAAAAGTAATATATTAAATTAAAAAACATAAAAAAATAATGCCCTGCTGCCATGCCAAACTTTCACGTCCAATTTATATCTATTTCCGAAAACTTTTCTCAAATTTTAATATGAATTTCCTTCGCTCTAATATTCTAAGTATTTGTCTTTTCAATGGATGAAAATGAACACCAATATAAAGTGAGAAATAAATAAGTCTAAGGACGATCCAAAAAACGTGACATAATGATTTTTTTTTTTTTTGTTCACGTTGACAATAAGACCAATATATCCAGTAGCGTGATAAGTTTTTACTGTTTACTATTTGTAAAGTTAATTTTCCCCCTTTTTTTTATCTTAATATTATCATTATAATTAATTTAGCGAGAGAAAAAACTCCAAATACTAAAGTCTTAAAGCATTAGCATGCGTCTAAGGCTTCGGCTTTATTGGAAACTCCACCGTATTTGAGATTCGAACTCACGATCATTGAGTTGTTAGTCAATGTTCTTTGCCTCTATTCGACCACTTCGACCATTTTACTGAGCTTATTAGTGGTTGAGTTTCTCTTTGTTATGAATTAGTCTGTCTTAAATTAATCCCTATTGGTTGTGGTATTTTTTTCATTTTTTTCTGCTTGTTAAGTTATATACTGAAGTTATGCTACGTATTAAATAACATCATACAAAACCGTACTCACACATAACAATTAATCAATAATCATATCTAGATTCAAAATAAAGAGCTTTTCAAATTTTGATCCGCCTATTCAATGAGATCAACCATGCGCATTACTTCGTGCATATACGTGCATAACATTGAATTCGTGTTTTATTATACCCTCCACTACTTGTGGCACATTAAGTTAGTGCAAACGTATGTAACACGTGAAAGAGCTTAAGATAGACCCATCTTTTATTACATAGATTCAGAATCATAATCTGAATTGATCTAACCCCGTTTGTCCGTCTGAGGCCTGTCCATGTAATTTTGTGTTCAAGCTACAGGTCGCAATTCTTAAGATATTTTGATGGAAATTGGTACAGTGACGTGTTTTGACCCATCTATGCCTATTTTTGGATCCTGCCCTTTATGAAGATTCAACTTGTACTACATTGGACGGCGTTTTGGGCCCGCTTGCCCATGAAGTCGCTCTTGCAACATATGCCTTTATATGGAGACAAGATATAACTTTTGTGTTCTATAATAAAAATAGGAATTGTGTTAGACAATGTGGTGCAGGGTATTCAGGTAGGGTCGTTCTTGCCCGACTATAATGCTCTTAGTTGTTATGTCTTCGTCTTAATATAAATCGAAAAGGTTCTATTGAAGCAAAAGTCTTAAATATTGCCTTGATCGTATATGCAATTAACATGGGTAAATCCGTTGTTGCTTCCCGATGATAGAATCTCCTTAAACATATTAATTTGCCGTCTCCTCTCGATGGACGCACTTGGCTTGGTTTGCGCTTTATTATTCAGCTATTGAGTGGTGAAATGTATTCTCCGGTTTTCCTTTACGGATTGAACATGAATGTCCCGTCCCGATCTAGTAGGCACTATGTTCGTATTAAGTTCGCAAATTACGAATTATTTCATTCGCTGAGAATTATGGACTCTAAATTTAGCCAGAGCTGTCATTTGAATGACGGCTCCTCGACCTTGGCTGTATTCAGTCAACGTTCCTCGTGATCTTTGATATGGAAGTTTGTCAATTTAACGTAATTGGCCTATTGACTGGGCATGAGAATACAAAATGATGATCGTTGGATAGAACATATATTCGGAGCGTCGAAACATGCAGTCAAGGACCTAGGCATTTTAAAGCGATGCAAAAAATACTTCACTGCAGCCCATATTCGTTCAAAATTATGGTATAACTCGGAGATGTGGACGGGAGCCCCCAAATTTTACTTGGACACGCTCGACCGCACATAGCGAAAGGCTCAGGTGCTCATGGGCAACCAAGGCAAATTTCTAGGCGGAATATTTTTACTTAATCTCTATATAATGTTCTTTTGTATTGACTGGTCACTACAATACTTTATTTCATGCAAATAAAAATAAATAAATAAATACATCGTAAGGAAGGTTCATAGTTTAATTCTCATTCAGATAACTTCGAAGAAAAGAGTTGACGTCACAGACAGTAAAGAAATAAAATCATTTACCTAACACTTTCTCGAATTAATTTTTAAGTTTTCGACTACAATAAGGGAATTTGATAGCTCCGGAATGTCTTTGAGCCCGGGATGTTATTGATTACCTCGAAAACATGATTCTTATGGATATTTCTAAACATCGAGAACGAACTTTCCAAATACAAACACATTTAAACCATTCACAAACGATTTTATTTTTTTTTATTTTCATCAACTTATACATCAAGCATGCTGCGGCTAATCGCTTTACCTGAAGATCTGATTATCTCTGTTCAAAATAAATGTAGAGAATTGAGAATTAAGTCCAACTAGATTAATAAATAAAGTACGTCATCACAAGGCAAGACAAAAAAAAAACAATTGATAAAAATAAAACGTATTGTTTGTTGTTTTGTTTTTATTATTCGATAACAACAGTGGATAATGAATTTTTGTTGATGAAATTCAAGTTTCTTTCAGCATCAGGCCACTTATTTATTTGATTTCATTTGGCGCATTGTCAATGTGAGCAAATTTTTCGCGACATAATTTTTGGTTAAGCGCAAGAGTGTATACTTTGAAAATAAAACGGAACCTGGTTAAGTGTGAAAGAGAGATAAACAAAAATCGGATGGTAGTGTTGTTTTGTGTATATCTCATGTCGATTCCACTGTTGTTATCTTTAAGGGATGCGTTTATTACATCTAAACTATTACTTGAATGTTGGAATTTTTTTATATTATTTTAAGCAATTTAAAGACAATCTCAAAAAATAAGAAAGTTTTTTCAAACAAAGAAAAAAATAACATTGTAACAGACAATAAAAATAAAAAATTACATGTCACAGACAACGGTTCAAACAGGGCCTACTAATTTATAAATTTTTTTACTGCAAATGATGTTGGGTTTTGCATTGTCTCAATGCCTCGTTGAAGCCCTCGCAGAGAGTTAAATCAGATTGGCCCTGAGCGCATTGTAGAAACTGTTTAATTTCCCAGGCACAAGGTCCTTGAGGTTCATTAGGCTGAGCGCTGCCACCAGCATAGTATTGCTGATTAGCTGGTGCCGCTGGTGCACCAGCGGCAGGAGCTGCCACCTCTTTACTGTCGCTAGATCCACTAAACATACTGGTAAGGCCTTGACCTACAACATGACCGACTGCGGAACCTACAGCGACGCCACCAGCGGTAGCGGCCATCTGTTGGAACATCGATGGTTGCTGTGGGGCTCCAATAGCAGCAGCTGGTTGTTGTACGGGTGCTGGTGGTGTAGGAGGAGCAGCACGTGCTGGTACATTTGAGCTAGGATATGAAGGTGGTGGACTCCTACAGGAAGAAGATAAAATATATGGGATTTTCATAAAGTAAATTGCGTTTACATAAACTTTATTACTCTCGATGAGGTTATGTAATCATATTAACAAATTTCACCATGTTAATTCTTTACACACACGCTCATGCACAAATTGCCATCAAAAATATTCCAATTCCCATGTTATTTTACTAGATTTTCATATGATATCTAGAATTTTCTTCTACGTAATCCGATTTTTTCATAAGAAAAAATTTTCCAATTAAAGCAATTAAAGTAAACTTACCTTCTGGTAGCAGGGGGTGGGCTGGCAGAACGTCCTCGTCGTACCATTTTGCTTAAATTTTTTTTCTTTGGCTTTACTTAAATTAGTCTTTTTTTCTTTTGGAATTTTCTATTAACACAGAATTTAATTATTGAGAAAATTCTTCGCCTTCTATTTCACTTGTGTCCGCTTGCAATTTTCTTTCCTTTCTATAATGCGTTCATATCTAATTGAGATTTTTATATGAAATTTGCTTTACGAGAAATTTCCAATACAAAATCGGATGAGATCGTAAAAAAAATGAGTAACAGAGAGTAATTATCGAAATAAATAACGGGTGTTTACGAAAACAAATATCGTACACAGTCAGCGTTGTATTTCATTAAAGTGTGAAAAGAGAGAGAGAGAAATGAGTCATGAGAAATGAAGCAATATGTCGCCGAATTTTTTTTACAAAAGCAATGAGGAGCATTCACATTTTAGATCGTATTTTCAGTAATTCGAAATATAGAAATAAATATTTATGTTATTCGAATAAGCGAATTTCATTATTTATGGTAATACAATTTCATTTGATTTGCCAAAATTTAATTTGTTTATAAATAACGGAACATCAGGAATATTTAAGAAGATTAAAAATAGATTATTATGTTAAAAACAAGTAAAGAATAAAATTGCTTTGTAATTCAGAGATTCCTAATCGCATTAATATTCCTATCAACGACTGTGACTTCAACCAGAATCTCAACTTAGTATTCTCCAATCCACTTGGAGTTATAACATACAATTGCAAGGAAGAAGCCAGTAATTTTAATATTGAAATACTCCAATAATACCCTTTTAATACATTTCCCTTTTATTGTTAGTCTCCTCGATTCATTAGCAACAAATCTGTGCATGATGACTTTGATTTTCCATTAATCAAAAATCCGATTCAAAGCATTTCTTCAAAATTTCTTGTCATACTGAGTAATCATTTAAATCCCTTGGCAATAACCCTAAAGGCTGAATCCAGTGAAATAAGAAGACTGAAAAAGTGTCAGATATTGCGCCTTTCAATTTGAAAATTAATTCATTTTTGTTCTTACACTATTTCAATGAATTTTTCAAGTTTATGTGGCGTTGTTTTATTTATTAAAACATCGCATCTATACTGCCATGTTCTTTTCAATGTCGTCGAACAATAATAACATCTGGTATTTTTCTCATCTTTATATAACATTCACTCTTATTATTTTTTTGAATAAGTTATGAATGAAATATGTATGAAAAAATAGATTCATAATCTTTTATTTACTTATTTTATGTACTAATTATTTTTATTTATTCATTCTCTTTTTTTTTTTTAAGTAAAAATGTCGTCGTAGTTGTTATAGCCATTTTTTCCTGAATTTTATGAAAATCTCCAAATTAATAAAGTTTCTGAAAGGAACGAATTTTGAATTGAAATTTTATTAAAATTTCCAAGCGAATTAAAAAAAATTACAATCACGTGGAATAATGTCATGTAAGAGCAGGACTAAAATTTCATTACTTTTATTAAATTTACATACAACTAATTCGGTTTTTACACGAATTGTTTTATTTTAACACGATTTGCAATATTTTATGAATTTTTTTAATGAATTTTTCTGATGAATTTTTTTTGATGTTTCTATAAATTTTTTGCATTCTCACTACTCACCTGTGGCGCTATCGGCTCATTAGTCGAAAATTTTAATAATAATAATAATATATTAATTTTTTGTTCTAGCACAAGTATTAAAAAAAAAATTATTATTTAATTTGAATTTTGCCATTTCGAGTAACTTCGTCTACTACGGGAATACCTAAAATTTGATGATCTTTTTTTTCTTTATCCCGTTGTACTTCAACTTGAACACAGTATTTCGTTATTCAGTATTTATCGTTATGTTAAAGTGTCCCGTTCGAAGGATTAAAGTTTCTAATACAATTTGTATTGATGCGATAAAAAAGCTAATATTCCTTATTTGAATCAAACTCGACAGTTCTACTAGACATATCTCACATACCTACTGATGATCGAATTGTTGATCCAGTTCGTTATAATCTTGCATGGCTGTTATCAAGCAGCGATGGATAATTGCGAAATTGATATTTATTTCTAATTTCGATTTCAATTTGTATATGTTGCATATACTTATCGATTGAATTTTTATTGTACAGTAATTTTAATTTGTATCTTGTAATGATAATAGTTTTTGCGTTATGTATATATGTAATATTGATTTCTTTATTACTTTTTTTGTACGGAGTTTTGTGAAAATATTTAAAGTTTTTTCGTATTACACGATTTTTTAAAGTTGTGGAACATATTTTCAAATTTACCATATGCCACATGTATTTTTTACACGAATTTGTTTTTTTTTTTGGCAAGGTTTTCTAATGAATGCGTCTATCGTAAAAGAAAAAAGTTGGGTGTATTTTAATTTATTTTAAATAGTTACAATTTTTATTGTTGTATATGACTATAACTACGTGTTCGTTTATTATGAAATAGTCATTCATTTATGGTTTAATAGTCATAAGCCAAAAAGTAGGCTACAGAAAATAATAATCAAGAAAAGATTGTCTTGTTATTAGAAAAGTGCTCTTCGCGTAAAGCCTAAAGATCGCACAGACAAGTTCTGCTAGAAGGACTTAAACAATACCATATGCTATTTTCAATCTGAATTCTCTTTTGAAATGGAAAAACATTTTGAATTTGTATTAAAAGAACCAAGGAAAACGAGGAACAGGAATTAAAAAAAACTGATGCTAACTTATTTTAATATTTGAAATGTTTGAGTAAAAATCGCTAAGTTCTTTGACGTGTTTATTTGTGTGTGTATGTAGTTTGTATGAAGAGCAACATCTATGCCACGATTGTATATTACTTCTCGGTGGAAATTTGCATCTGAAAACATTGTTTAGAAAAACCAAACTTAATTTCAAATTCGTCGTTTTCACTGTCGTGATCTTTTGTTCAACCATGAGCTCAATCGGTTTTTGGGTTTGTCCACAATTTCCAAAACAATCATTGTATCCTACATCATTTGCTGTACACGGTATATTCAGTTTGTACGGACGTACGTAACGTTCAGAAGGGTGTTCTATTATATCGATGGAGTTCGCCTATCCGTCTGTCCGTCTGTTATCTGTCCATGTATATTTGTGTTCAACTTACAGGTTACTCTTTTTGACCATCTCGACGAACGCTAATGAAGATTATTCGGATCGGTCCACTTTTTCGACCACTCCCAATGTAACGCCTTATTTTGAAAAGTCGTTATATGGAAAAAAGTGTAATTTTTGAAATTTTTCGGCGAAAGTCGCTGAGCAATAGTGTTTCGTCATTCCAAATTGGCATGAAAACCCGCTCTTACATAACCATGCCTACAACAATTGAATCTTCATATGGGGAAATTATCTAATTTTCAATAATTCATAGTGAAAATTATCGAAGGAATCAACCGTAATTTGGACCACGTAAACCTATTTTTTGGATATCACGGCATATAAGGATTCTCAGGAGATGTAAATGCGTATGTGCGAAAGAGGCCTGGTTGGTAATTTGACATAAAAATTAAATGGACGAAATTTTAATCACATGGGCATATTTTTAAGACCCTAACATACATAGGGCTTATCAAGAAAGGCAAAGGCCCTTGTATGGAGAGAAACTCTAGTTCTTCTAGTCTTTCTAGTTTTTTATGATGAAAACTGAAAAAAAATAACATTTTTGCGAAGTAAATAAAGTTTGCTAAATTTGGCTCACGTCATAAGATGAGGTTTTTACATTCTCGAATAAAAGGGCTTTCATGAAAATTATGTCTTCGCATGAATATTTGATGTTTTATTAACAAACCAAGGGAAGACTAATTATATTAGGCGAAGTGGTGTAGGGTGTTTACCTTTATTAAGCCTGTCAGATTTGCCAAATTTCATTAAAGTATCCCCCAAAAAAAAAAAGAAAAATGCGACCTGCCGCTTGAACAGAAGAAACGGGACAGACAGGCAAGCTTAGATCGGTTCAGAAAGTGATTCTTAAATCGGTAGGTCTTTTTGCTTTCATGCAGCAAGAGCGTCTACTAGATGGATAGATGGATTTACATTTATTTTAAGAGTATGAGTACGTGCGTTTAGTTAGTTACACATCGCTATGTGTGCGTGCCTTTAAATTTTTAACATTTAATTCAATTTGACATAACAGAGAAATCAAACATGAACATCTACTGTCAAACAACATTCTTTGGTTTCAATTTTCCAAATGATACCAAAAAACAAAAACAAACAAATTTTTTGTTTTTTTTTTTTTACAATGCTGTTTTATATTAGCGACTGTTGTTGTTGTTGTTGCTGTCCGTATTTAACCGTATTGAAACGAAACCAAATATGATTAACAACAATTTGATTAGCAATTTTTTCTTCTCTACTTCAGTTTTTGCTTATTTTTGTTTTGCTTTGTTTGACTCTATTTATCGCGCACACATATGGTCAACCGTTTGACATATCACACGCTTACCTTAAAAACAAACTAGGCGTTAAAATTGACCAAACAATGATTAAGTTTTTGTCTTTTGTCTACTGATGGTTACTTTGGCGTTTTTCTGCATCAGCCCGTAAAGTCTTAAATGCTGACGAGTCTCTAAATTAAGTTTGCATTTTTTTTTTTTTTAAACAAATTTTTGGTTTGGTAAACAATTTATCTGAAAAATTGAATTTAACCAAATTGTATTGAAATCCAACTGAAACAAAAAAAAAAAAAAAAAACCCCAAACTTAAATAGAAAATTCTTTTTGTTTTTTCTATTTATATGGGAAGTGGATGGCGGGCAAAAGGTACGTTTTTGTGTTTTTTTTTTTGTTTATTTCTTTGTCTATTCGTACATATGTTTATTCGAGTTTTGCCTAAAAATTTGTATCTGTCCATTAATCGTGATACTTGAGAGTGAGTATTGTATCGCATTCATATGTGGATACGTACGCATGCGGACAGAACTATGTTGAACACACCTTTTTTTGGACAGTAGCTGCATAAATGCTTTACCGACTGCTGCTGCTGCTAACAATACTTCAAAATATTCGAATGCCAAAATTTAGTTGGTGGACACCGTATATTTCTTAGATTTTTTCAAAAATGATTTATAACACTTGTGGGAATTTTAAAATTCAATAAAAGAAAAAATTTCAAAAATATTTCATGGGCATAGATAACAATTTCGCTTATGTATGTGCTGTGAGAAGACAATTAAGCAAAGCTTAGTTAACAGAAAGACAAAAAAAAAAAAAACAAATTAGTTAGGACCAATGGATCATAAATATCTTCAAAGAAAATATGTAATATGAGGCATGACAAGGGTACATTAGGTTTGTGACGATGTATGCAACAACCAGAAGTGATTGGGATGGATACAACTTTTATTATACCGATCGATTTGAAAATCACTTTTTGAATCGATCTAAGCTTGTCTCTCCGTCTGCCTGTCTTGTATTCATTGTTATTCAACTTTGGTACATCGATATGTTTTGGCTCAAGGACGGACGTTAATGAAAATGATTCCGATCGCTTTTGACACTTTTCCCCCCCCCCCCACCATTCGCCATATAAAACCATCTTTTGAAAAGTCTTTATATGAATAACTATATTAAACGAAATGGTATATGGCCGCGTCCCACTATACCGCGTCTCTCATTGTCTATTCTAAATTATTTAGAAGAAAAAAGGAGAAGCGGATTGACAAAGAGGTTAGAATTTTCGTTGAGCTTGCAATGCATCGCGGCAATTTCATTTAAGCCAAACGAGAATTAGTCCTGAAACCATTTGATAAATTGAAGTAAGGGAAGGAGGAAGAAATTATTCAAGATATCTAATAGCGATTTTAACATTGAATGAAATATTAATACTGGCTCAACTCAATTACGTATAAAAGCAAACATGATGATTAACAAGAGAGCTTGCGCTCGTTACTTGCGCTTTACTATTAACAACACGCTGAAGTGCCGTTCAATTTCCGTTATTGTGCTTGTCTACCTATCTACGAAGCTTATCTGATTTTTCGGTTTTTTGAAATTTAAAAAAAGTTAAAATATGTTAAATATGTCTCTTACCGGCGGGCTCACTTTATTTCCAACCCAAAAAAGAAACAAAAAAAACCAATTTACAGGTCGAACAAAACTCTTATGTAACATGCCCTGCCAGAAATAAACGCTACTCCAAATTCCGAAATTTCTTAGGATTAAAATTAAAATAATGAAATTTATGAAAACTCGTCCCCTCAATAACGGGGAGTGACAGGATCACGTCAATTTACAGGCACTGCACGTTATTCTGCTTCAAACCGGCAAAAAATGAAGTTCAAGTTACGGAAATGGTTATGATGAACATAGCTTGGGAGGAAAACGCAGTAATCTATCAAACAGTTAGAAAGTGGTTTGTGAGATGTCGTGCAGAAATTGTGGTCTTGAGACGCGTATGTCCCTCCGTCTACAGCAAAGGCAATCGAGGAAATGAACTTCAACTTGGGCTGGGGGCATCTCCCGACTGCGGCGTCTTTTCCGGACGTGCCGCCTTCCGATTACTTGTTCAGAGCGATATATTTAGTCGATTAGCAGTACACTAAAAGTTAAGATGTGCGAGAAAGTGTCGATGACTATTTCATCTCGAAAAGAAAATTGAAATATGTTACTCGTTACGTGAATAGACTAAGAGTTGTCAAGGATACACAGTTGTGGCTCGAATGGAAAGTTCTGCCGCGCCCGAGCGTAATCAACAGACATAGTGTGTTCTGATTATCATCCGTTCAGATCGATGAAGCATGGCCTGGCTGGTACGCGGTTTCGAAATGCTGGAGAAATCCGAAAATGGATCGATGAAATGCTGGAGAAATCCGAAAATGGATCGATGATTGGATCGTTGCCAAAACCGATATCATTCTTTCGCCATGTTGCCAGAAAGATAGGAAAAGTCAATCAATTCTAGCAATTTTGCTCAAAACTTGTCTTTTTTCCCAAGTGAAAAAAAATTGATTAAAATACATGCAAGCACCCAACATTTATTAAAGGCCTTTAAATACAAATTACTAAGAAAAACGTAACAGTAACGTGCTTAAATTGTAATGAAAAGGGAAATAAGGAAGAACTTCCTCATCGTAAAAAATTACGCTTCAACTGACTGACGTCAAAATTTTAATGAATTTCTTTTTTTTTTTGAAAAACGAAAGAAAAAGGAGAACAGAGACACTTGGCTACGAGAATGTACGCGTTTGAATGATAAATAATTTGTTACACATATTTGGTTATAATTTAGTGTTTTAAGAAAAAAAAACAAAAGATAAATGAATTTACGTCGAATGATTTTAATTCTATAAAAATTTGAAAAGATAAAACGTAATATATATATATGTACATATATATATATAAAAATATATTTTGTTTTGTTTAATTATCGCATAAATTTATTTAAATACGAAAGCAAAAGTTATATCTTGTTGTTGTTTTTGTTGTTGTTAATTTGCATATACTATAATGATAAAAAATTAAAAAAAAAAAAAAAAAAAAAAAAGATACAATTTAATTTTATTAATTATATACTTTGTCAATATTCATTATTGGTAACCTTGTAGTGTGATTTGTTTCTGCGATTCTCGTACTTCATATATGGCCAATGACCCGTGTAAAACAATACTCGGTTACATCGACTCATTGCTAAATACTATGTTCCATGTTCGCATGCATACCTTTGTGTTTTAAATATATTTGGGCACCTTATGCAGAGCGCATTTGCTTCTCTCTTTAAAAGGGCACTCGACTAAATAAAGACTTTCGGGCCAAATTTAGAATATTAACTAAACAATTTCTGTGTACATTATGCTTTTGCGAATACATATATATATATATATATATATATATATTTGTAAGTTGCGTATATGCGTAAAGTACATGCTATGAATTGTAATCGAAATGAAAAAAAAAAAAAAAAAAAAAAAAAAAAAATAAATAAATAAATAACAAATAAAATAAGAAAACACAATCACAACTAATTCAGAAGTTGTTTGCGTACGTTGAAAAATGTTTTAAACTATATTTACTATTATTACTAGTAGTACTAGGGCAGGTTGTGAGGCGGGAGGGAAGAGATAGATATAAGCTATGAGATACCAATAAAGCGCACAGATTCGCATATATATTTTATGGTATATAGGTCAATAAATATGAAACCTTTCCATCATTTTTTATTTCTTTCAAATAGTTCTAGTAGTAGTAGTAGTAGTAGTAGTAGTTGAAAAAGTGATTCGATCCGAATCAGTTTCAATAGAGTTCGGTGTAGCAAATTTCATCAAGAATGTATCAAAATTTTTGTGTGCGGCGTGTCGCTTGAATATACAAATGCAAGACAGACAGGTGGACAGACAAGCTTAGACCTATTCATGAAATGATTCGGAATTGGCCGATATCATGAAAAATGAGTCTACTTTAAGTTGTTGTACGCATGGTATACATCCGCATTAACTTAATATGCTCCACTTCCCACAAGCGGTGCAAGGTATACAACCAAAAAAAAAAAGAAAAGGTTCCTACCAAAATATTTTGAAAATTTTCCTTTCCTTAAGTGAGTCATTCATACAAAAGGGGACGACCAGGTAACAAAGTTTTTGTTTTTGTCTTACACACTTACTACTTTCGATGGATGCATAAAAATCGCTTTGGCTAAACGATGTTATGTTATGACAATCATCCGTACTAGACCGTGAATTATTTCAAAGTTATGCGTTACTTGTACGAAGTAATTCGTCAGAGTTATAGGGAAACTATTCTTACATTTTGCACCTTCTCACCCTGTTTTCATTTCTTACGTACCCATGTCGCTTCGTACCCATCATATTCAGTTGGTTTACATGTCTCAAGAGTTTGCGTTCTACTCGAAGTGCAGTGAGCTTCGTTTTGACCCAGTCGACGAGAAGAAGCCAAATTGGAAAAAAGTTTTACTTATTTATTCACGCATGTAGTTGCAATATAATAATAGTCGAGCTAAGGAACATTTATTTACACATGGAAGTCACTTGCAATATAATAATAGTCGAAGTAACGAAACTTAAGTTTGAAAGCGCGAAATATAAGGAATGAATAAAAAGAACAATATCCATGTATAAATAAAAAGTAAGGGAAAGAAAAAAAAGAAAAAAGAAAGAAAGGATGTACACTCCTGACACAGAGCCATATTCTCACTCGGTGTATAGTTGGAGCTGCAAACGACCTCGTAAACTAATGCAACTATGCAAGAGCTTGGCAACTGATGACAAAGAACGTATCTAGTTGAGATTGCTGATCATGCGCAGCTTCCTATCACTTAGGTTTTTACAAAGGGCTCTAAAACGGGCTGAAAAGCTCGTAGTATTGAGCCGAGTTTTATGAAAATAAAGTTCTACAAAACAGAGAGAGAGAGAGAGAGAGAGAGAGAAAGAAAGAAAGATAGAAAGCGTGTAAGAGCATTGAGACTTATCTCTCTTAATAAAGCCGGCAAGCGAGTCAACAACATCATATGATGACCTTCATTAAGAAGGAGACACTTAAGATAAAGTTCATGTCTCCAGTGAAAGAAGGGTAATAACAGTAACAGTAACAATCTAATTGCATATAGTGGGCGAAGAGACTAACAGATCCCGTCCCACATTTCTCAAGGGCGAAGAGTAAGAGTAGCTTTTGGACTGATTCTCTTGATTCGGAATAACATCAGTAGAAAGCAAGCCACCACAAAGGGGACAGAGACACTTTCAAGTATTGGTCTTACCGAACTTACGTATAATCCTTTTGTAACGCATGAGTCGCCAGACTCCCTTTAATAATGCCTAGCGCTAATCTAGCTTTGCTTAAGGTTAGCTCTATATGCAAAGCCATTTCTCTTTGAGAACGAAAGCGTCTTTCAAATTTTTTTAGGTTTAGATTAGGTTAGGTAAAGTAAATATGTAAATATGTAAATAAATAAATTATTTACATAGAAATATCTTTTCAATACATTTGCCAAAAAAACGAATTTCAGTAAAAACAATTAGGAACATTATAGTCGGGCAACGTCAACCATTACACAACACGCAAAGCTGTAATTTTCATGGACGCCCGCATATTGGACGGTTAGATTTTCTCTCCATATAAGAGCTTGCTTTTCGCGATAACGCCTATATATGTGAGAATCGAAAAAAATAGATCTATGTGATCCCAATTCCCTACCGTTAATTTTTTTGCTCACTCGCTGCTATGAATGAATTTTCATAAAATATGTCTTTTTCCGAAAAGCTTATTACTCATAAGGTATCTTATATGGTGGAGTGGGGCCAAGAAATCGATTCAGGTGGGATGCAAATTAGGTCCACTTAATTTTTATATTAAGTTATTATCACGAATAAATTTTCATAACATTTTGGGCCTTTTTGGTATGTAAGTGTTTACTTTTCATGGGAATCCTTATATGCGGTGCTATTCAAAAAATAGGTCTACGTAGTCCAAATTCGATACGGTTGATTCCTTTGATAATTTACTATTATGACCCAATTAGACATTTTTTGCCATATAAAGATGCAGTTTTCGTCGGATCGGTTATATGAGAGGGAATTGAAAACCTTATTCCAACCGGTCCAAACTTTTCGCACTCATTCAGAATGTCGAAATGTTATTATTTAGCGACTTTTGCGGGGAAATTTTAAAAGCTGCAGTTATGCAACGGTTTAGAATACGGGGAGTGGTCGAAATGAACCGATCCGAACCATTTTCAATAGCATTCGGGCTTGGCCAGTATACGAAATTTCAACAAAATATCTTAAAAGTTGTGACCTGTAACTTGAATACAAATTTAAATGGACAGCCACCAGACGGACAGACAGGCAGAAAATGATTCTGGATCGATTGGTATATGAAAGGTGGGTCTATCTTAAGCCTTTTAATGTATTATATACGTGCCCCCTAATTTAATATACCCTGTATCACAAGTGGTGTAGGATATAATCGTATTTGGCTAGGGTCCGAATCCCTTGTATCCGTCACCGTCGTCCTAGAAAAAGAAAAACATTGGATTACCACACTCTAACACTGGATGGACGCGGCGGATTTTTTCTATTTTCAGAATAAAACTGAAAATGTATGTGGTGTACGTGTTTTACTTTACTTTAGTAAGAAGCAAAAAACACGGAAAGCAAAGAGGTACGCAATTTCTGTTGCATAGGCGTGTCGGTGTTCTAGGCGTATCTTTTGACCGGTTTGGGTCATGCAAGCGATATCTTAATTTTCGGTAACGGTTGCGTAGACAGACAGACAGATAGACAGACGAACAAACGGACATGTTTAGGTGCGTTCCAAATTTGTGACTGGCCAAGAATTCATATACTTTGTAGCGTTGTTGCTGCGACGAAGCTCGTTTCTGCGCCTTATAAAGGTATTGAGAAAAAAATGAAATTTTGATTCACTATAATAATGGGTACGCGTAATGAATTTTTTCCGTTTTTGTACTAGTGTTACAGAATCGTTCGTAACATATGTGTGTTTAAATTTTTATACATCTATCTGGCATAGTTTATGAGTAAAAAGCGAAAAACCGATACTTTATTCCTTTTGAAAAACACAGGTGTTGTTCGTCTGATCAAGAATATATATACTTCGAGTGGTATCGAGTGGATTGCGTTGCAAACGTTGCGACAAAATGAATATACACCTCATCCGTCGGTGATGGGTAGAAACATTGCAACGGCAAGGAGCGACCCTTAAGTTGTTTCAGTAGTTGTTTTATCGACCTGTGAAATTTAAAGAGATTTTTTTTTACAGATGATTTCCGATTATATGATCGACTTCCGGAGGATTACTTATTGTTCCTTGGCAAATTTTAATCAAATAAATTTGTTCCTGTTTTTATTGAATGATTAAAGTCAAGTGAGCACTTATCGAGCAGACATGTACTTATAAATTTTTATTCGACATTAGACGTTGATTACTGACTGAACTGCAAATAACTAGTTCACAAAAACACATACGCGGACGGTATGCTTTGTATCTATCATTTATTAGACAAGCAACTTGAAGAAATATCTAGAGCACTTACCTACCTACCTGCTGCTAATAAGAGAACTTTACTCGCCTTGGAGCGAATCTTAGATACTCATTATGGAAGGTAAATATGTGAAAAGCGGAAGTGTATCGCTGTACTTGAGAAGTTATTGATGCGAAACTAATCTTTTTAGCGTAATTTGTTTTTGTTTTTTTTTGTTTTTTTTATGTGCATGGTAGTGTGGGCGTAAGGTGCTTAAGAATTGAAATTTATTCCATGTTATTGTCCGAATTTCTACTACGACTTCTACTGATCATTCCAACTATGCCGGATTGAATAAAGGGACAATTAGGTAAATGGATATGCAATTAAGATAATGCCGATCTCAGTTTCTGAGTGTAACAAATCCGTTGATAAATTCAACATATGTCGATGTACTTATCTTTCTTGACGTTATTTGTACAAATAAATATACTTAGAACTAACTGTATTGACAAAAAATATTGACAATAAATTAGAATTCTTAGATAAAACCAATCATAATTTGAAGGCTTATATAGACAGTCATAAATTGTAACCTTTAATTAGGCGCGTGGGCCTATTTCGTATTCAGTGCCTATAGTCAATCGTATAGGCGTTAAGTGTGGTCAGTGTGCATTTCTATTCGTAATTAATTAGATAAGCAGTGATATTGATATTCTTAGAAGTGATGTAACGTTCGACTCATTTACTCCGAAATAAACAAAATACTAACTACTAACCACTAACTAACTAACTAACTAACTAACTAACTACTAAATATAATGTAAGTGTGGTAGGTAAACTCAATTAATTAGATTTCAAAATATCAGGTGCTTAGACTTTCTTTGCGCTTTTTTTTTTTTATTATTTATATTTATATATAACAATTGCTTTAGATTTCCTTTTATCAGATGATCACAATTCGATGGGCACCACATAGATAGAGACCTTATGCTTGAAGTATGTGAAGTATTGTTAAGTAAATACAATATTTGTTACAAATAACTTTTACGGCTATATAAAGCAGCATAATAACAGTTAGAAAATTTTATTTTAAAAGTGCACTCTAATAGTGGCGAACGTTGGATTCAAAAGGAAAACAACAAAAAAAAAAAAAACAAAATTATTTAAAGTTGACAGACGGAATCTTTTTTTTTTTTTTTTTACTTTCTCGAATAAGCTCTCCTTTGAAGCTCGATGAGGTTGTTCAATATGGCCACTGAGTTGCCAAACTATTTAAATGAGAATTTCTTTAAAACTGTTTTAGAAGATGGTTTACATGATGAGTCTGTCGATATTAAGAAAATCATATTATCTGATAATAATTCGGGTGGGGGGGAAAATTATTGCAGTAAAATTTATCGCGCCAAAGCTTTATATCGTAGCAGTAAAACCCAATTCGATAAGGAGTTGGCGGTAATTGTTAAGAGTATTGCCATTACACCAGCCACGCAGTTTCTCGAGGATTTTGCGGTTTATTTGCGTGAAAAAATTTTTTATTCTGATGTCTTGGGTAAATTGGAAATGTTAATTGGCGACGATACGAAGTTTGGAGCAAAGTAAATTTAATTTAATTATAACTTATATCCAGTCGATGAATTTCATATGATTTGTGCTATACTCACTTAGATGTTTCTATAGTACGTGCGAGCCCATGCAAACAATTGTTTTTGATGATTTAACACAATATGGTTATCGTTTGGCTAGTCGTCAGGATGGACTCGACGAAGTACATTGTAAGGTTACACTCGAAAAATTGGGTAAATTTCATGCAGCTTCCATGGTGATGGCACAGCAAGTAAGTGGACGCAAAAATTTTAATTTTAATAATACCAGATACCATTGCCAGATAAGGATGCGCTAACATTGCCGTTCCGCTTGTAATGCGTAGAATATACGCGTCAGAAACTCGATAACTTTTGCCTTGCGTAAATCGTTTTGGACATGTTCGTCCATCTTTCCATTCCGTTCGTCCGCTTGTCTACGCTTCTGTATTCCGCTAATTTTTCACTCGATTCTTTCAATTGTCTGTCCTTTATTTAGTAGTCCATCTATCCATTTAGGTACTTTCTTATACTGTCGTCTCTCTATCTTTCTTTTTATGTTATTGACTGTCTGTCCGTTTTCTTGTCCCAATTTCTCTCTATCGTTTCATTTGAGTTGTTGTCTTTCCCTTTGCTTCCTTATTGCGTCGTCTCTCTATCGCTTCATTGTCTTGCCGTCTGTTTTCTCGTCCCGCCATCTCTTGTCTTTCCATCTATTTGCCTCCTTATCCCTATACCTATTTGTTCGACCTTCTGTCTTTTTGTATGTGTTTCCGTTGAGGTTTCCGTGCCGGTTTACCTATGTGCCTGTCTTTCAATTCACGTTTATTTGAATTCTTACAGCGCACACTCAACGCATATGCTTTCGATTCAAATTGAAAGATTAAAGATTTGAAAGAAATCATTATTCGCTGTACGAATATTATAAAAATAAATGTACTTTAAAGTTTAAAAAATATTCAATAATTAAAAATTGATTAAAAAATAAAAAATTAAAATTTGTTAAAAATAGTAAGACGGCCATCTATTCGATATCGAAGAAAGAAATTTATATTTTCCCCTTCTCTCTCTCTCGCTCAGCAACCTCTCAGTATATTGGAAAAGGTACAACTTACAAGCGAGAAAGAGCGTGAGCGCTTGCGTGGCAGAAAAAGAAAGCAAGAGAGCGAGATAGAGATCAAAATGAAATGCTCTTTAGTCGCTTTCCTTTGAACCGATTCAGTAAACTTTCTTGCAGAGATAGTACCAATCGATCGGCTGACGTGCGTCCAATTTTGCATTTCGTATTTATTTGCTTTAAGTGATGGAAGTCTTATGATGATGACTATAACTTTCTTTTTACTCTTTCCTATTAATACAGGATCCCTTTATTAGAGATCATTTCAAAACAGGTATGCTAGATGAGCATTACATTAGAACTAGTGATCGCTTTGTAGATTTCATGACTCTGCAATTGAGAACTTTGGCGAACTTTGTAGCAACGTGGGGCGAAGATTATAAAGAAATAACTGAAAAATTGCATAGACATTGCGATAATATTACCGAAAATTTAGTGAGGACTGGTGAAGCGAAACTGAATGAAATAACGGTATTAAATCATGGCGATTTATGGGTTAATAATTTTATGTTCAAATATGATGAATACAATGAAAAAAAGCCAAGTGACGTTGTATTTGTAAGTATGAGAAATATTGTGAAGCATTTTAAACGAAAAGCAATTAGTTTCAATTTTTCTTCTTCTTCTTCTTCTTCTAAAGGTGGACTTTCAACATAGCTTCTTTGGCAGCCCTGGTTGCGACATAAATTTCTTCCTTAATAGCAGTGTGCAGTTGAAAGTGTTAATGAAATGTCGCGATTCGTTGATTGAAAGCTACTACGCAGCGTTCCGCGATTCTTTGCAAAGAATGCAATTCGACAAAATACCCACTTTGGAGGAGATGAAAATGGAGATTACCTCGCGCGAACTATATGGTTTCTTTGCTTCTTATTCGTTTCTACCCATGATCGCTATGCGAAAGGAAGACTCTTACGATATCAATCTAGAAACTTTGGCTAGCAAAGAATTTGCCACCAAAAAAGTGAAATTAATGTTTTCGTCTAATCATCGAACAACCGATACTTTAAGATATACATTAAAACGTTTCAATGAGTTGGGAACACTTGATTGAACATAATCTAATACATTTTATAAAGTCAATCTGAATAAATCTATGCGCTACTATAAGTTTAACTCTATTACAAAAGTCTAGAGGTATCGTAGACCTTTAAGCTAAATATGTTGTGCGTCTATTCTGGAGAAACTTTTTGTGATTTGATTTCTACGGACCCCCTGACACAAGTCAACACTTTTTATATCCAGCAATGAAATCACCGAAGGGGTATAACGGGGGTATTTTGCGTTTTGTCGAAACGTTTGCAACGCCCAGAACAAAACTTCAGAGATCCCATAAAGTATTTATACTATATATCAGCATGACATTCTTAATCTTCTTGTCGCTCCGTCGGTCTGTCTGTTTGTGTAATATCTGTTGTAAACATTCTTCTAACACACACACAAGTGAAGCTATCGCCTTCAAGTTTGGTCGAAACATTGAATGTTCTTGTGCGCAGTTTGAAATGAACTGAGACCACCTTAGTTTTCCACAAAAAAAAGTATTAAATTCGTTATTTGCTCACTACTCACAACACTACACCAGATAAATGTGAACAAATTGGAACGTTCATTCTATGGCCGATGTTGTGGTACCTGTACCCAATATTGTTGTGTATTAAAATTTCATATTTTTTTCAATATCTTTACAACATGCAAGCTTCAAAAACTCCATAAAGCATATACATTCTTGGTCAGTTTCAAATTCGGAACGCACCTGAGCATGTTCGTCTCCTCGTCTATCCATCCCTCCGTCAGCCCAACAATGCAGTATCTGTGCTAAACATTCTCTCGTTCGCAAAAGTGAAGATCTTGCCTACAAAATTTTGCAAATAAATATGAAAATGACACAAATCGGTCAAAGAACACGCCTACAACACCCACCTGCATATGGAATAAAAAGTATAAAAACCTTTGCTTTCTGTGTTTTTCGCTTGTCGCTCATAAAGTACAATACACACACTATTTAAATTTCCACTTTTATTCTAAAATAGAAAAAATCGGCCACACCCATCGAATATTATAGAATATGCAAATTTAGTTCTTTTCCCTTTTTGGGAAAAGAAGTCGTTGATTGGTATAAAGGATTCGGTCATGACTGAATGTAATTTTCGTATTTGTTTGTCATACCGATTGATTCGGGATCATTTCCCGAGACGATCCGAGCTTGTTTGTCTATTTGTCCGTCCATCTGTTTATCCGTCTAATGCCTGTCCAGGCAATTTTGTGGTCAATTGAAATATTTTGATGAAATTTGATACGTAGTCTTGTTTTGCGCAAGGAGGAACTTCATGGAAAACGGAATGAATCGAATCAATCCCTTTTTACAATCCCTCTCCATATAACGCCTTACTTCGAGAAGTCCTTATTTGATAAAAAAAGAGTGCAACTTTCAAAACTCCTCGACCATCCAAAAAATCGCGGGATAATACTATTTCGGCATTGTAATTGGCGTGAAAAGTTTTGGACCGTGCAATTTTTTGAGCGCCTTCCTATATAACTTTTCTTAAAATTCGAATTTTCAATATTTCGTAGTCAAAATTGTTTCATAATATAAATTTGACTTAGAAATACTGACTTACTCAATTTGGACCATAGAGATATATTTTTTGGACCCTATCTCATATCAGGATTCTCATGGAGGATAAATCTGTATATAACAAAAATGTCCAGTTGCCAGAGGACACTTTACGATGAAAATACGATCGTAACAATAATTTCATATATAGTATTTGACTGTACCAAATTTTGATCAAGTAGATCTATTTTGTTAATATCGCAGCATATAAGAGCTCTCCTAAAAGATGAATCGTTGTACGTCGAAAAGATCGCATTTTTAATACCTTATGGTGAAAATTTATCTGTGGAATAGAAATTTGACGAAAACATTAACCGAACCAAAATCCGGACTGTCTAAGTTCCTTTTTTAAGCCTTCTAAGCTTACATGTAGAGGCAGTCTCGTAAAAATTAAGCCCTTATATGGCGACAAAATTTAACTTACTGTTCTTTACGAAGAAAACAGTTTGACGAGTTGACATTGCATGTCGCATGAGTGGACGTTGACGTTGACGTCCAACATGACGGATCTTATGAAAGATGTGTTTTTACATGAAAATAATGTATAATTTTTGGACCATTATCATGAATGAACACGTATGAAGATGAATGAATATTAGGCGAAACAATGTAAGATATGTAAGATATGGTTAACGATTGCCTAACTGTAAGGTCTTTACTTGCTTTAAATGTAATATAATAGTAGATAGTAATGTTTCGAATAGACATTTAGTCGGCAAGAAACTCCCAAGCATGCCATATATGCCAATAGATTTACGACGATCTGGTATATATATGTAATTAATAAACTCTCGATTGCCTACTATTAAGCGTTACACGTGTTAGAATAAACCTAATATGCCAGCACGCTTCGATGTTAACTATAAAAATGTAATTTCCTTATTGTCGAAGTAAAAAGCAACAACGTTTTTTTTATGTAAATGAGAAACACCGTCAGTTACTACATCTGTAGATAAAAGAAAAAAGCCTGAACAGAGAGTTTTACCTAAAACCAACAATAACTGAGTCAATAAATGAACGTTAAATATCGCTAAGTCGAACGCAATTGAATAAACTATAAATGACCCTCAACTTAGTTTTCATAAGCCAATCGGGAATGTATTTTCTTTTCGATTTCTTTTTCTTGTCTACAGTCAAATAATGAAAGTATATTCGATTTTTTAAACCCTCTGCAACAATAACAATTGTGCTTTGAGGATCTTAAAAACTATACATATATTCTTGATTAGCTTGATGTCCATCTGGCCATCGCCTGTGCTTGAAATTTTTAAGTTCGATAGAACAAAAATTAAAAAAAATTCTTCTTTACATAAATGCCTAGCCTTAGCCTAATCGGAAAATCTCACTATTTTTCTCTTTTCACTTGAGGGTGTGCCTGGCGAAGATCCGCTTCAAGGACAATACAAGTTGTTTTTTTATTTTTTACTTTCTATATACATTTTCGTAAACTGAAATTATTATTAACAAAACAGTTGAGCATATAAAGTACATAGACAAGTGTGACTGCTATTCGCGGCACTTCTTCATAACTTTGTTTCTAAGGACGCATACATCAATTCATATTTATTTTGCTTTTATTTTAAAACCTTTTAAAATTTGTTTGTTTGTTGTTTGTTATTTGAGAAGAAATTTGCTTTACTAAATTAATCGTTACATTAAGTTAAGACGAGACCGACTACACGCGTCGTACTATTGACAGCATCTGCGATATTTACATTACGAGTTCCCGGCTCAAGCTGAAAAGTTCTCTTAGACGAACGGTGAAAAAACAAAAAAATATATGAAATAAAAAAAATGTTATATGTGATCGTGAACAAATTAAATGATATTCATCCAATTAATACGTAGTTTGCATTAAAGAAAGTTAAACAAAAAAAAAGGAAAAAAAATAAAATTAAAATCAATTAATTGTAAGGACTGAAGATAAAATTTCATTACAAGTTGAGTGTTTAAATAAAACGATCATTTAAAAATGCAAAACTCTATCCGCAACAAATCGGCCAAAAGTGAAATTATTCGATTTACGTGTAAGTAAGTGCATGAGCACATTACCTTTGAGCGGACGTAAGTAAACTTCGGAGAGATTTGAGAGAGACGCACCTGCTATTATACAGAATCGATTTCTGAATCGATTTGTCCGTCCGTCTTGTGTTCTTGCGTTCAATCTACAGTAGGCAATTTTTAAGATAATTTGATGAAATTTGGTAAACCACCGTGTTTCGGCCCAAGGAACAAGGAACTCTATTGAAACTGGTTCAGATCGAACTACTTTTGCAACCACTTCTCATATAACGCTTTACTTTGAAAAGCCGTTATATGAACAAATGTAGGACATTTAATAATGGGAGATTCGTATCCAGTCCTACACTACAATAAAAAATAGTCAACAATAACAGATTGTGTTTTGATACATGGTCTCTTAAGGTTAAATTTGTGGGTGTTTTTTTGAATATTATACTTGATATAGTTCGTAACGATTTTGCAATCTTTAATATATTAAAATTTGATGGAAAAAGAAAAGGTGAGAAAAAAAATTTTATTTAATCTTGGATTAGTTTAAACCGCTTAGCTATTATAGTAAAACGCTAGTTATTGTAATGAAAGGAAGCAGTACGTCAACTGGCCTTCTCTATCTTTATCTTTATCTTTATCTTTATCTTTATCTTTATCTTTATCTTTATCTTTATCTTTTTCTTTATCTTTACCTTTGTCCTTATCCTTATCCTTATCTTTATCTTTATCTTTATCTTTATCTTTATCTTTATCTTTATCTTTATCTTTATCTTTATCTTTATCTTTATCTTTATCTTTATCCTTATCTTTATCTTTATCTCTATCTCTATCTTTATCTTTATCTTTATCTTTATCTTTATCTTTACCCTTATCTTTACCTTTGTCCTTATCTTTATCTTTACCTTTGTCCTTATCTTTATCTTTACCTTTGTCCTTATCTTTATCTTTATCTTTACCTTTGTCCTTATCCTTATCTTTATCCCCTGGTGTAGATCTAAAACGCTTTGAAACTAATGGCGTAGACAGCGCTAGAGTTAATTGGTAGTCAACTGTTAGATCTATACGAGCATAAATTAACTGAATGAAACGCGTCTATAATTTTTAATTCTTTCAAGCGTCAGTCATTTTTTTAAAATCATTTCTATGAGATTTTCTTTACGCGAGTTTCTATGAAGTTTTGTGTTAGTTTTACGAGCATTAACTCCTCTCTCTGGAAGAAAAATGATTAACTTTTCTTTTAAAGTCGAACTTCCTTGTAAGCGAAAGATAAGCACTTTTTTTTTTTAAATGAAAAATGGGGCGTTTTCGCCAATGACTTTGGCGTTCGCGTTTGTCGCTATCTACTGTACACTTTACATGATATCCACAAATTAAATTTGGAAAGAGTTTAAGCTATGAAAACACTTGTCAACAACAGCAAAAACTACAAAGCACGTTCTTTAGTTGTCACCAACTGGCCGAAAGAAACGAACCTCAGATCAGATTTACAAAAGGAAGTCTTTCAATTCGATATATATATATATATATATATATATATATTTATAAAAAATATATGACCCGAGAACAATTTTGAAGGAAACCTATTCAAAACCAAACCAAAGATTAACATATGAAGGATTAGGAAAAGTACATGGATGCCTAAGCTTTAAGGAAAAATTACAAATCGCGTTATTATTCACAAGTTAAAAGTTTACAATTGGGCAAGGCCGTCTATTAATGCCTGAACGGTTCAATATTTTTCAATGATGTCGAAAATATTCAAATTAAACGGAGTCGAATTTGTCTATTATGTGTAAAATTAATTAATTATGGCAACACCAGTTAATTGACTTTTTAAGAAACGGAAACTTTTCTTTCACTGGTTAACATAAAAAAAAAATTTATTTGATCAGTAAATAAGCGAAAGTACTATAGCGCGACGCAGTTCACCATTAAATAGCTTACGCCACTTCGCTTGATGCAATTATTTGTGTAATGACTTTTTCAAAATAAGCTCTTATAAGGAAAGAAGTCGAAAAAGTGATCCAATTCGAGCCATTTTCAATAGTGTTCGTCGTTGGACTAAAAGGTATACCAAGGGTATACCAAATTTCATCGAAATATCTTAAAAATTTGTGGCCCCTAAGATGAACAGGAAAAAGCAAATCAGATAGACGGACAGAAATTTTTCACTTTCATTCTGTATGCGCCAATGCTATTGTATACTGATTTTGTGCTTATCATTATTAAAAGAGGTTTTCTTTTTTTTATGTAAAATAGGGGTTTATATGAGTCGATCTGGTCTATATCTAGTAGCATTCCTTCTTCGCCGAATATATGGTAGTGGACTAAATTTCAACACAATTTCTCGAAGATTTCGAATTAGATGTTGTACACAAAAATATTGATTGACTGATGTCTAACGTATGGATGGCCAGACATGCCTAAACCGATTCAGTAAACGATTCTAAATCGACTGATGTCATAAACTGTGATTCCATCTCAATTCCTTCTGTAGGTTATATTCTATCTAAAAGTGAAGCCATATCAGTCATTCCTTTTAAAAATGGTCTAAGTCCACTTAAAAAATATTTTCTTTGTTTAATAAATTCATTTGCAGCCTTATAAAGCCATAGGCCAATGTCTACGATTGCATTACTTATAAGTAAATCACTTGCAGAGAAAGAACTAAGTAAGGACTATACAATTAATCGCTTTACTCCATCACTCACCACTGTAATATTCAACTGCTGGCGTCGGATGTCTCCGATGACGCATTCCATTGTTGAGTTGAACATACAATAAACGAACGTTCGGTGAAAGAGGTAGATAGATATACGCGTTATTAATAGAAGGGGAATTGTACTCGAACTAGAAAACTTTAGTCATTCAATTAAAAAAGGGGAACATTGTGACTAAGTGATTTTGTAAAGATAGATTTTAGGTAGTTGTGGAAGGAGAATTTCCAAAAGGCATAAACGAAACATGAATAAGGCATAAGGAAACATGATCTCTGATAAATGCAGTTTGTAAGTTGAACTCTGCTCAAGATATAATATGGACGGCTAGAGATTCCGCCAATACAGTAGTTAATATGCGACATGAGAAGACATGACCAAGTGAACGGCCAATGTTAAATTTGCGATTAAGCATTGGCCCAAGGCATAATATAGCATCCACATAATCAATTCAAGGATTCTCGCAAGGTGTAGGAACCAATTCAACGAGAATTGGATGCTAAATGCATAACTTATTTGTGTTGATAGAAAACAAAGCTTATTCATTAACGTCTAGGAGTTGATACAGGCTAGCTTCCGCACATCATCCGCACAAGCAGAAAATTGTGCAAACAACGTACACACGAGTCAGAAAAATCATTCACAAGTAGATAGAACAGTGAGGGAGCCAGAATGGATTCTTGCGATACTGTAGATACGAGATAGAATTGAGGGGATCTACTGACACAAATCGTTTAGCTTAACGATATATGACCAGATAAGCAAACAAGTGCAACTAGGGACATTGCATTTATCGCATAATTCGCTCTTTCTTACGCTACCATTAGATCCAGAAAGACAAGAAGGGGAAAGTCAAATGCCTAGCCGTACCGAAGCCTGACCATCATGCGAAACATTACCTTTATTCAAGTACAAATTAATGTGTGTGTGTGTGTGTGTGTGTGTGTTTCGTAAAGATGTGTTCAGTTATTTTAGAAAGACAGGGTAGAATGTTAATCGATTGACAATTTTTATGTGCAAGAGACGAACCATGGAAAACTCGGAGTATTTTACAATAAATTGAATAAATGCAGCAGAGATCGTGAATGTAGTGTTAATAACATGTACCAAATGGACTTGATATGTAAGAAAAGATCATAGACATTCGGCCAGCATCAACAAAACGGCAAGCACAATAGAGAATCTTCTCATTCTATAAAAGCAATTATCTGCGCCAGAAAAAGTCTTCAAACACCGGGGGTGACGATCAAGAAGTCATTAACATGATTCATTATGGTTATGGTTACCCACTCGTACGAAGCAAGTTTCCCACTTACTTGGAAATAAAATTCTCAAAAAAAAGTATGTCTAAACTTGATTCCTACCCTTCAAAGATCAAAGATTTCACGGTTTCGGTTACGTACGTAACTTGTAAAAGAAGAAATCGATTTATAGGCAATATCTTGAAGAGATATGACTTGATCGATTTAGATCAAACTATGAGTTACTTAGTCCCCTTAGCGGTCTCTGTTGTGTGAAAACTTACAATCTAATCTCCATAACAGGCTTAATAGATATTATTCGATAGAATAGATATACTCGACATTGTCGACATTGTCGACATTGTCATATCGAAGTCAAGTAAGATATGGTTGTGAATTAAAAGTTACTAAGCCTTCTAGTCTAGTTGGTGTGCTCTTAGTACTTACATTAGCTGTGAATATGCCTTTTGTTATACTTTCACGTCTGTCGTTTCCCTTCTTTAATACCATTCTATTATATAACACATCACTCAATGAACCTCCTGCGTGATACATTCATGGCAACATTGTGGACAGACACATGTTGATTTCTGGACAGTACCAGTCTTCAAACGATACTTGTCAAATTTCATGTTATTCTGATTCAGTTCATTTAAAAGCTACAGTTCTGTTCTGCAAGTCTGTTCGCGACTTGCGCCAATTGCTGCCCCCTCGACTGATTCAAGATAGATCCTAATTAATAAGCCTTCTCCATACGTAATGCTAAGAAATTGCATATCTTTCTATATTCTCATATTGTAAACTATGTCCTTACTTTAGCTAAAATGTAAAATTGTATCTAAATTGAAGTCTGAAAGAGATAAGCGACACAAGATGAACTTTTAATGCTTCATTCACTTCATCTAACCTAAGCATTTAGTAAGCAAAATTGCTGTGATGTATAATTATATATATAGCGAGCGCTATTTAATCTTATGTCGCAACATAAGCAGAATGAGCTGAATGAGCAGCATCAGTTGGCAAGCTCAATATTTTTTAGATTACCGTGCATGAAATTATGATGAAAATTTATTGAATGTCTTATCGTGTATTTTTACGCTCTACACCACTTGTGACGCAAGGGTGTATTAAGTTTGTATAGGAGTATACAACACCCCCAAAGGATATGCGATAGATCCATCTTTTACGGGGCTAATGTGTCCGTCTATCCGTCAGTCCGTCTGTCCGGCTGATGTATGTTCTTGTATTCTTGTGCTTAGACTACAAGACGCAATTTTGTTAAACACTCCGATATGATTTGTTGCAATAAATGTTGTTGTTTCGGTTTAAAGACGAACGCTATAGAAACTGATTTAGATTGGAACACTTTTTTGACCACTTCTCATATCACCCCCGTAATTTCAAAAATCATTATATGAATTACTTACTGTATGAAGAGAAGCACTGTAGGGTATTTACCGATGGGCCGTGGCTCACTATAAAGTTTTCACTTTTTTATTTATTCCAATTTAACATATAAAGCTCACAGACATTTCATAAACATGGCATAATACAGTACAGAAGATAAGAAATGCTTTTCCATATTATTTGTTAATTTTCTTGAAGTGCGCATTTAAGAATCGAACACATACATACTCATCCTACATATTACATATACATAGTTTTAGTTATTATCTCGTCCATCCTTAACGACTTCATTTCACATAAATTTGAAGTAGAACAGGCATAGAGACAAAACAATGGATTTTCATTTTATTCTGCAGTTACAAACTAAACCTTTATCACTTAGATACAGTAAAAAATTGATACAAAATGTTGTCATTGGTTAAAATTTATCGCTAATAATTTACTATGAGGCAGTTACCGCAAATACTTTATCTTGAAAATTGTTATCAGATAACAGACAGATTACCTTGGATAAATCGATTGTAAGCCTTACGCTGATCGAAAATACAAACATATATATATATATATATATATATATTTATATATATATCAAGATTTAAGAACAGAAATTATATTAAGTGAGCACATAAGAACGTTTAAAGGGCTAAGGGTTAAAAATACGCCTAACAGATTCTTTTCCCCTCCAGACAGCCATGTTCGTCAGAGTCGGCTTATCAACCTTTAGAATTTTCATGTTCACAAATGTTAAGATTAAAGGCCGGTGAACACACAAACATGTAAAAGTGTGACCGTTCAGCTTATCAACATGCTATGCAAATTATTTGAAACGTTATAGTTGTTTAAACATCCCACGGTACTTCGTCTTATATAATAATTCATCTGCTTCCCTCATAAAATATCCCCTAATAGAAAATAAAATTGACCTGCAGTAAACGCCCTACACCACTTAATAGTTATTCATATATAGAGCAACTTTTTCGAAATAACGTTTCATTTGGGATTCAGTGGTCGAAAAAGTCGTTGAATCCGAATCATTTTGAATGGTGTGTTGATCGCTGAGCCAAAATACACCAGTGCATCAAATGTCATCAAAATATTTCAAAAATTGCGATCTGTAGACGGATAGACAAGCTTAAATTAATTCATAACGTGGTTCTGAATCGTTCGTTGCGTACAATAAAAGGCGTGTCTCTCTCAAGTCCATCTTTGTGTCTGTTGCATACATCTGTATAAATCTAACCTATCCTTGTATCATAAGTGATGTAGGGTGCAAAGATTAGACTATGTTCATGTTATATGGAGATTTTTGTTTTTGTAAGAAATTTCACATGGCACCGAGCGAAGGAGGAAATAAAAATGCCCGGATCGGGCCCAAATTTGGGGCCCATGGATATTCCATTATTTTAAATTACTATTCTAGTCTAATAATCATCATTAAATATTAAAAATTAATATTTGTCACAATAAGAGAACTTAACGTTCGTTAGTACTGTTGTTAATGAACTAACTGAATCCAAATTTCTATATTCATCACCCAAGGATCAGGGACATATGCTTTTTGTTGATCACCATCAAATTTTGAATCAATCTAAGCATGTCTGTCTGTTTGTCTATCTGTCCGTCTGTTCGTTTGTGTAATGTCTATTCTCTGACCGCAAAAACGAAACTATTAACTACAAATTTGCCAGAAACATTAAAAGTTCTGGCACTTAGGTTGGTATTGAGAATGGGTCAAATCGGTCGAAGGGCATGCCTACAGTACCACGTAAACTGAGAACACCTCTGTTGTTCAAAAGGAATAAAAAATGGTTTTTCTTTGCTTATTGCTAATGATCTACAACAATTTAAATGTATATTGTAATGTAAAAACTCGGTCACGCCTTCTTAATTTTTTTATAGCGTGTCATTATTTCATTGCTTTGTCCAAAAACCTTTTACAGCGGACAAAAACAAACTTCAGAAACCCCATAAAGTATGTGAAGACTTTGCCAGCTTCTAATTCGAAATAAACTTAAGCATGTCCGTCCGTTAATCTGTCCATATGTTCGTCTGCACGACTGCGTAGCATCTGCGGTAAACATTCTCGCGTTCGCAGAAATGAAAATGTCGCCTAAAACTTGCAAAAGAATTGGAAAATGAACCAAACTTGTCAAAGAACACGCCTGTAACGCCCACATGCCTATGTTACAAAAACTTTGGACACTTTTCTTTTACGTGTTTTTGGCTTGTTGGTCATAAAGCCCAACATATACACCATAAAAAAATTTTGAAAATGCAAATAATCGGCCGCGCCCACCCAATACCCTAGACCATAAAGTTTTCATCTTTATTACATTTGTTTTTTAGGATCACGGCGAGGAGTATAAAAGATTCGATTACGACCGACTACAATCTTCTAACTTGTTCATATGCATCCAGCACACCAAAGTACTATTTTTCACCGATTTGTACCGAGAAATATATTATATATGAAAATTGGCAAATTGCTTTCGTCTATAAAGACTTTTTCTAAATATGGCGTTATAAAGATATTGGGGGGCTATTGGTAATAAAAATGATCCAATTGAAACTATTTTCAATAGGATTCGTCCTTGCGCAGATATATAGCTCAGTGTGCAACATTATATCAAGATATTTTGAAAATATTAGCCTGTATACTGAAAGCAATCTATGTGGCGAAAGTTCAGACGGAATGAAAGATGAGTCCTATGTTAAGTCACTCACGGTTTTGTATTACATTCTCTCAAGCAAGTGATGTATGATCTAACAAACATTTGACGAGCCGCGTATACCAAATTTCTCCTAAAATTGTTTTACTTTGCTTGAAACTTCTAATAATTTTGAAATAAAAGGCATACGCCTTTCAGTGCACTTCCAATGTTATAAGCGAATTATGCATTCACCATAAGGAGAATATAGTCAGTTTATTAAATATTTGTAATGTACATATAAAAATATTCACTGTGTATATGTATTATTTCGATTACAAATTTTTGCCTTTTAGCTAACCATACATAGGTTGACTTATATAGATCGGTCCAGTAGAAATTTACACTTGCGCGAATTTCCTAACCTTCTACTTGATTCGAATTCTTATATATTCTTCTACTCTTGGCAAGGATTCATTTAGGTTTACACACATGTGTTGAATAAATACTAAATAACTATTTCCAATAGATTGTGACGAGTGCATCCGAATGTTACTTTTGTTTCTATTACCTTTACCGTTACCGTTACCGTTACCTTTAAGCCCTTAAGAAATGACATATGTACGCTTAAATAGCAAGTTGTTTACTTTTGAATTTAGAAATGAATTTTAAATAACACTTTTATTAAAACGAAATAACGAACGAATTGCGTAGGCATAAAACGTCGAATATAATCGCTTCGTTTATTATTAAGAAAAGTTGACCCATTTCTTATGAAAGAAAAACATACAAAAAAAAAAAAACACATTTTTTTATAAGGTTTACTCATCAGTTCGTTCACACTGTTGCATTTAACATATGTTTACACATCCACCGGCACTAAATGTTAATTGATCGGAGAAAGCCTTGAATGCCCTCAATGAATGATGATTGCTTGCATTGGCGAGTGTGCGGTCACTTACACTTATTTACTCTCTTTCGTTCCCTCTCCATCCTCTTCGTCTCTCCGTCGCTCTCACTCTCTTTCTCTTTCAATCTCTTTCTCTTTCTCTCTCACACTCTCTCACTCTTTCTTCGGAAATGTTTACATTAATTATTTCCAAAGCCATTCTATTAATGGACTCTACACACAGCTTTACATATACAATACACTGTATAGGCGATTAACCGGGGTGTAGGTTAAAAGTTTTCGGTTTTTTGAACTTTTTCAAGTGGAAATCAATAATAATAAAAAAAAAAAAAAAAAAACAAGCACACAACAAAGAAAAGCCCCCCATTTATATAAATGTGTTCGTGATGTGTGTGTGTGTGTGTGTGTGTAGGCCTTCAAAGTACTTGTTGCATGGCCTGGTTGTCCCATTCCCTATTGTCTGCTATCTGATTAATTGTCAAATGATGACGCAAAATACTTGGAAAATTTCACAGCTTGCCTACCCGAAAACACACTGTAGTCGTGTGTGGAACATTATATTATATGCGATACTTGGACAAAAACATTAATGAAAGTTGAAAAGCTTATTCAGTTTCAGATGAAGCGCGTAACTTGCTTGTTGCATTTTCTTTTTTTTTTTCATTTTCTTTGTTTCTTCTTTCTTTATTTTTTGGTAAAAGGTACTCGCACACACACACACACACAAACACACACACACATGCATAAATATGTGTAATTAATTTATGCAAGCGGCAGTGATAAATAAATAAAATGAACTAAACTAACAGTAAGAGAAGTGCCCGCGAAGCGACATAATAAAAAGTTTTATAAAAAAATTTCTATGACTAAAGGTAATTAACAATAAATTCTATGGCAGTGGAGTTGAAACAAAAAAAAAAAATTGAAAAAAGATGAAAATAAGTAAACGAAAGGAAAAGTGTTTAACTCATATGCTCACATGTTAATAGATTCTTGTGAAATTGCTTACGTAGCTGCGACGTGCGACTGAGAGAAATTTGAAATTCTAACGATAGTTAAGAATTCCGGAGATAGTGTTGCCTATCGGCCATAATTACTCATGGGCTTTTTTTTTTTTTTCTTGATTCTTTTCTATTTCCCGAGTCAAATTGTGTGCAAAGAAATTATTATATTATTATGGCTTATATATGTAAACTATTCTTTACTTAAACACTTACATATATGTCATTAAGTTTTTCATAAAATTCCGCCATGAAAGCAAAGAATGTGTGTATAAATTTTTGTTGTTGCTTGCAATATCTAAATAAATAAATACCGACCGGTTTGGGGAAAAAATATTTAGAGATTTTCTCTCACCCTTTTTACTCAATTTTTCTTTAAATTCAAAATGCATTTTATTTCAGAGTTTTTGCATTTTTCCGGAAAGTTTCCTAACGCCATCGATTACGTACTAAATTAGTCATGTCCATCTGTCCGCACGCTTGCGATTAAAGTTTTCCATTATATTCCGGTTGAAGTGGCGGAAATCAATTTTTAACGATCGACACGATTAGCTCGGATGAATTCACATTTATTATGATACTTAGAGAAACGAAAAAAATGTTTTCTTCCAGTGAATAGAAACCTCCGGATCGTTATATACATATACAGTTGGGGACGTCTTCATGGTTTATTCGATACATATACAATCTCTCGATATCTTAATAGCCATTATATATAGATGGGCAGTTACTTTCTAACCATTCGTTTGTCACTGCGTGTATACCGTTGTCCTTCTGTCAATCCATCCGTTCGTCTCTTTCTTTGAATGCTTACCATCACGAAAATTGAAGTGAAAGATGGGGGTATAGGCCGTCCTTATTAGCTCGAATGCTGTAATATACTATCTTTTTTCGATATTGATCTAAACTTTTTTTTTTGAGCTTATCAAAAATCACTATGTGAACAATAGGTAAACATAATTAGCTTATAAGAACACTAAGCAAATAATTTAAAGCAAACATGGGCTTAACAAACCCATATGCAAATATTTCCAAGAATGCAACTTTTAGTTAAGTCTCATTCATCTTTAAATTAGAGATAGTTTAGCTGATTAGTAAGACTTGCAGTCAGTGGCATGTAGTCGTGCTCAAGATAGTATTGAGCTCAATGGTGAAAAGCCTGAATGTTGATTAAATGTTGGACAAGGACTGATGTAAGTAATAATATTGGGAATGTAAAAATGGAAAAAAATTTGAAAGCATCCAGGACATAGGTAAAGTGTTTTATTTTCATTACTCCCTGCTTTACGATTCATTGGTTCTTCTCTGAAAATATCTATTAAATATATATTCAATAGTGAAGAGATGAAAAGTTCGATGCAATTCGTCTTAATTAGAAGAATGTACTGTTGAGTTTGAAGGGAGGGAAGGGCATTCCATACACATGCCCTTGATCTGGAACTGCTTGGGAGTCTCCCTGCTCCCAGCGGGGCGTGAGTAACGCTTTCTCACTCCGTGTGCCATCGGGGCACACCGTAGTGTTAAGCCTCCACGGCAGGAACCTACGTAAACCCCCTGTCACATCTGTTGAGCTTGCACATACTTGGCAGTGATTGTTATCAGGATTTAATCTAAGCAGAGTAATAAACAAATATATGTTACCAACATTTATCGAATATTATAAATATTATTTCTCCATACATGGAATATATTTATCGAGTTTAATTATTGAGTCATGCAAAAGCTATCTGCATAATAGGTATTTTGCTCTTAATACAGTATTTACTTTATTGTTTACATTTTAAGCACACACACACACTCGCAATATCGTTCTGCTCAGCATGTTTTGCAAATTTCTTACATGCACATGGAGACAACAGTTTCTCAGAGCATTTCGCGTTCTTGTTAAAATAGAAAGCAAAAGCTTTTCTCTTTCTTTTGCGCGAATACAGGTAAACTCTTCATAATGCATTTATTCTTGAAATAAGAATAATGGACAAGTATTGGATGGATTTCTATTAGGTAGGTTTTCCGATTATATGTTTATAAGAATGAATGAAAGAATCATCATATCCAGGGATTGACTTTACTGCTTTAATAGCTTAGTGATTGAAATAAATGAGAAGCAAATCAAACATCGATTTGAACTTTGGCATAACATTTCCCGCATAAGAATGTAAAAATATTTTGTAATCAATTTTGGATGAGAACAATGCAAAGGGATAAAACTGTCCTTTCTTTCTTCTTAAGCTTATCAAATCAATTAATAGATGATTAAATACGCCCTTAATTACATATATGTAAAGATCTGAAAATAAGAAATTACGGACATTCGTCGCCGATATTATATTTAGAACTTGTTATGTCATTGTTTTTCTCCTCGGATCAATTTATGATTATCGTATGGATGCATAGCTCGCATGTAGTAGCAGTAATGCTATGCTGTATATCATACGATAGTTTATTATTAAGGTACTACTTAACCTTACACAACATGTTAACTTTATTTAACTTCGTCACTTTCCGCTACATAACTATAACAGAGATGATAATATCGCTGTTAAAAAAAAACCATTATTATTGTGGCTGTGTTGTGTTTGTTGTTACGCCTAGCACCGCGTGTGGTTGTTGTTGGGAATTCGACTTTTTGTTTACATTTGCCATGCACGTGCTATTGTTTACATATTCATTTCTATCTAAGTTCTTGCTAAACATTTAATTACGAAGTTTTAGAGAATTCTTGTTTCTTTGTGTTGTCTCTCTATTTCTTCTTTCTGTACTTTAGTTAGACGAATTAAGAAAATCTTCTCTTTCTCTCTCATACATGTTCTCAATATTGGCTAAAAGTGCACGCAACACAAAGGCAATCAATCGTAAATAGAATCGTAATAGAAAACAAAGCATTTTGTTATTTTCATAAGCGATAATAATGAAAGATTTAGACGCTTGACATACTTACAGACTACTAAACTAAAAGGTAAATAAACAATACACAATAATATCAATAAAGGAAAGACATGCAACACACGGATACTGAAATGCAATGAAATGACAACAAAACTTAAAAGTGTGTTTTGTTAATATAAAGCAAGCAAGAAAATTAAATTCGATCGGGACCGAATCTTTTATACCCAACGCGGTGTACCCCAAAACAGACAAAATAACGTAAAAGAACAATATTCTTATGCTATGTGATATGGAGCGGGCGCAGTTAATTTTTCCTATGTTAAAAATAAAAGTTTTTGTTGTAGAGGCATGTGGGTGTTGTAGGCGTGTCCTTCGAAACGTTCAGGTCAATTCCAAATTCTTTTGCAAATTTTTAGGCGATATCCCCGGCTTCGCTAACGGGAGAACGAGGAGTTTACCAAATATACTACAAAGTTGCGCAAACAGAGAGATGGACACACGAACAGGCGGACATGTTTAGGTGCATTCATGGGTTGTAACTGCCCATGCATTTTTATACTTTGTGGGATTTTCGAAACTTATTTCTGCGTATTAGAAAGGTATTGAAAAAATATTTCAATTTTTATACATTAGAATATTGAGTAGGCGTGGTGAATGTTTTCCATTTTTGTGCACAAATGCTACAGCATCGCCTATAGAATATTTGTTCAAATTTTTGTTCATCTATTCGCTATATGAGTTTATGAGCAATGAGCACAGGACCGGTTTTTTATTCTCTTTGAATAATAGAGGTGTTCTCAGTTTACGTGGTGTTGTGGGCGTGTCCTTTTACCGAATTCGCCCATTTTCAATACCAACTTGCATGCCAGAACTTCCAATGCTTATGCTAAATTTGAAGTCGATAGCTTCATTTTTGCGGTCAGAAGAATATTTACAACAGATAATACACAGACGGACAGACGGACAGACGGACATGCTTAAATCGATTTAGAATTCGATTGTGATCAAGAATATATATATATATATATATACTATGGGGTCTCTGATGTTTTCTTCTGGACGTTGCAAACGTTTTGATAAAACGAATATATCTCTCATCCTTCGCTGATGGGTATAAAAAAAGCTTTCAAATCTTTCATTAACGCGACCAGCTGTTAACTTACAAACACAAGCCATATAGAGACAAGTAGAGAGACAGAGTATGTGTGTGTGTGAGTGTGTGTGTGTGCGTGCGTGGAAGAGAGCGATAAGAGGAAGGGAGAGAGAGAAATATAAGCATGCGAAAGCAAATTGCCGTTATTTGATTGACGAGATTTTTCATCTCTCATTTGCAATTGGCATTGTTTACACACATATATGAAATTTGTTTGTGCACAAACATTCACTGTATTGGTTCTATTGGTTTTCTCTGCATTTAGAGGCATTTTTTGTTTTTGTTTGAAAATTTTTGTTTATATTTATTTAATTTCAGATCATTTGCAGTTCCTCAAAGTGCAAGACGCGTTATTTACTTTAAGTTTCAAATATTAAAAAAAAAAAACAAAAAAAAAAAAAAACAAATAAATTTTACGAAAATTTGAAAAACGCGTCAAGTTGTATGTTATAAACTAATTTTTGGAATTATTGCAATAGTGGGGTATTGATGAAGGGATTTTTGGAGAAAGAAATGTTTGTGTGAAAAATATTAGAAAAAAAAAAAAGATATTTTGTTTTTTCTTTTTAATTGGGCAAGAGAAAGAACTAATTGAATCGATCTTTGACGAGTGCATGTGTATGTGTATTTGTATGTGTATATTTACGAATGGCTAGAGGCATGGGGTGGACGGGAAATGAGTGTTACTAATGCTGTTGTGTGACAGTTTGTTTGTTTCTATCGTTATGATTATTACGGATGCATAGGTACGATGACAAAAGACCAAAATAAAGACCAAGTAAAAACAGGCGGTATGTTTCGTTTCGTTATATATATTTATCCAAAAAAAAAAAAAAAAAAAAAAAGAAGAGATAAACGAATACAAATTGTCTGCGTTCACAGACAAATGCTTTTTCAAATTAAATTAAAATTACTTCTCTTTGGTAACAGTTTAGGGAGTGTAGATGACTTTTTCGTTCAAACGTAGAAACAAATTTCAATAGTGCGATGGGCGATAATTAACATCATTTTAAATGAACGATGATCGTCTATTTATTGATGTTCGAGAGTCCCTTTGCTTTGTTCTTCGTTTACACTCTCTAATCCTTTTGTTTTTTGTTTTGCGTATGCGATCAGTCATTCAGACACGCTATGCCCGAGCACGATGGTGATGAGGAAGGGGCTATCTAATAGAGTTTCTGTTTTAATGGTACGAAAGAAAACTTTTCTCAAAATTACACTGGCATTGTACTAAGCCTCAGAAGAAGTTACTTCGAATCAACCTTCAAGTAAATACTTCCTCCAACTGAAGATTACAATTTATAACCTTTAGTGTATATCTAAACAATTAGTTAAAAATTGTCCTCATTTTCTCGCAATTTCTCTTCCGAATCTGAGAGGGAACTGCCAGCGCTGACGATTTTTAGTTTCAGTTTAAATATTGTGTCAATTAATGTTAAACTTGCTTTGTTTTACAAAAAAAAAAAAAGTGTCCATTTTATCATTTCTTAATTTTTAATTCAAATTTCCTACGCATTAATGTTAAACTTGTTTTCGCGAGCGTCCCAATCCCAAGCGATTATCCGAAAAGGTTCTTCTAAATCTCTTTATTTTCGATCTCATAGAAAACTGCTTTTCTAGCCATTCTTTCTTTTTTTGCTTTTTTTTTATTTTATTCTGCATTAACGTTTAACGAAAAATAACTTTCATGACTTCCTTTTCCCTGCAAAAACTTCTTCGAAATACCCAAAATTTCTTTCATTACCCTTTTATTTAATTAGTTATTACAGAACTTTTCATTAAATTTATCTCTATGAGTGCCTTAGGCAAATAAGGAGGGAAAGGCCACTGCCGGTAGGTTATTTCGAAGGCAGGCGATTACGATTAAAAAACGATAACGAGTTGGTGGGAACGCTGACGCTGGCTTTACGGCTCTGCTGAAGAACTTATTTCATGGACTTACCTTCCTTATCGGTATCGACAGTTCTGGACACACTTTCCCCACCCATTAATATCTGAACCTCAGCCGTTGGATGTTCCGGCCGACATATGCGAGTTATAATCCAATTTTGGCCGGATATAGACGACGTAAACGGTACAGCTATCAGCTACAGTGAAATACTTTTTACATTGCTTTAAAAAGTCATGAATTATCATAAAAAAATGTGTGCGAAAAGTTTTACTTTATTTACTTTTTCGAACTTTGTGCACTACCTAATAATGTACATAATAATATCGCATCTCTAGCCCAGATTATTATCTGAGTAGAGTAGAGTTAGTTAATAAAAATGTGCCCTTTTAAAGATCTTCCAAAACTTTATTCGCCATTTAAGATGCTGGTACCGCTTAGGGGTTAGAAAAACAAAATAAAAGATGTATTCAATCTCAAGGCACGATCGTATTCACGTGTACAAGATGTGGTAACGTGTCAACTGAGGGCATATTAATATAAATAACATGAAATATTTATCAATTAATTTTAATGTGAAAATTAAAATAAATTAGATAAATAAATGGTAAAAGGTGCCAAGCCGTTAGCATAAAGTCCGCTCCATTAATGCATCAGTCATCATATTTAACGGAATGCTTAGAATAAAATTAAACATTGACGTCAGTAGTGTATGCACAATGTTCAGCGTATATGGGAAATTTTACGTTTAAATAGATGATAATGCAGAATTTTGGCCAAAGATCTCAATTTGTTTACACCGACAACGTTAACAGCATAATAAAGGAACAATTCTTAACACATAGATAAACAAATGCATAGATACGTGTATGTATATGTACGTATGTATGTATGTATGTATGTATATATATACATACTGTATAGATATACTGTATATATATATACATATTATATATATATATATATATATACATATTAACATACATATATGAAGCAGACCTTTAGCTAGCCAACAAACATTCAATTGATGTCTATTTCATTTACAGGACCAGCAACGAATGTTTAGAAAAAAGCAAGCAAAATAAAGCAAAAAACGAGCCGAAAAGAAATTTCAGTCAACGAATGAATGCATTTCAAGCCAATTGACAGAGAATATTGGAAAGATCTTTGTCTTTGTTGTTTCATTTCTTTTTTTTTTTTTTTGTTTTTGGCATCACAACAAAGAAACATTTGAATATCTATATAATTACATTTGCAAAGTCTGCATGCACCTCGAAGAAAAGAAAGAAAACAAAGAAAACGTAAAACGAGACAAAACGGCGGATGCTTAGAGTGCCTTGCAAGAGATATCGTTAAATGTATAAACATATATATATTTATATACAATTTTTTTTTTTTTTAAATTCTAGCTGAAATGCAACATTTATTGAGTTTAATATCAGTAAATAAAAAACAAGAAGAACAACATTCGTCATCATATTACAATAAAGGAAAATTTATTAAATGTGAAAATTCATTAAGTAAAGTGTATTTTGATAAATTGATTGAAAAGTTCGATGAAGTGAAAATTTATAAAAAATTGGAAAACATTAGTAGTGAGTTATTAGTTATTAAACACTTGTGCACTGATTACACATAGTAAAGATATATAATATAAAAGATCGTGTGTGTATATCTGTAGCATAAAATCAAATACAAAAAAAAAAACTTTATCATAAATTAATTATGTTTGTCCCACCGTTAACGATACCGATAATATCAACCGCTATGAACGAAAGCGGTACTTATGCATCAAGTAATGGTGACGTATATCGTCAGTCTTCGAGGCAATTGACGTATCAAGAAGCCAGATTTGGTGCGTGCTTAACAGCGAGCGCTTATGTTCTATTAAACCAAACGCCAAACTATTCCCATTGCAATTATCAGAATCATCATAATCATCATCAGCATCAGCATCAGCATCGTCAACATAAGCCGCAAATGATTTTTTACAATTCCAGTTATCTTAATCAAATGCTGATAAATAATCGTTCAATGCTGACGTATGGGAGCGACAAGTCTTCCCTATCAGAACACTTGCATGGCCTACAACAGAAAATAAGCACGTTCGCAGAAACAACAACAACAACAACAACAACAGCAGCAGCAGCAGCAACAACAACAAGAAAAACAGCAAAAACAACAGCAACGACAACGAAAATCTCAACTAGAATTCGATAAAGTTTTTAAAAATTACTGAACGAGAAATCTTTAAGAAATGTACAAAATGCAACGAATTCATTAACGAAATTCGTTAAAAATGAAAAGCTTTCAAATGCAAATTTATCGCATTCTATAACAAATAAAAAGGACGAGCCGGATACAATTGCGAGAATGCCGAATTGCCAAAGTAAGTTCAAGTTGTAATTCATCCAATTAATTAGGTTAAGTGAATCTTCCCCTCACACATTTCACTTCACTTTTTTCTTTTCACATATTTATCACTATTCTCCCTTTACTTTATCAGTTACAGCGATTCCCTTATTGAACCTTCCGCATATGTACGAAAAACCTACAAATTACGATAAGCAGTTACAGATCAATGCCATCTCGTTGCAGCAGTGCTAAGTGTCCGTCTTAATAAAATCGATAATTATTTTTCTCAAGGTTGCTCATAAATGGGAAAGCACGTTATGAGATTTTCTAAGTTCCTTCACATCTCCTTAAGAAATGAACCAAGAGGAGGGAGGAGGAAGAAAGAATGTTGTTATATAGGTATTCCAGAGAAAGCCTTTCTACTCAGTCAGCTATCAATAATTGTACTCGCATAACTGTGTGTTTTTTTTTGAGAAATATATCGCGAGCGATGTAATTTTTTTTTTGTCCAGATGCGATCAACCTTAATTTTATCGATCGTTTGCTCGGAGAAATGTATTTTCTTTTCATAATATATCTTGCGAAGAGAGTAGAAAGAGAGAGAGAGAAGACAGTTGACATGAATTTTTGATCATAATATTTTTACATAAGTTTACCGGATTGATTTGAAGTAAAAACCATTCGTGACATTGACTTCGGGCCCGATTTTGCAATTCTCGTCATTGAGTTATCGTACGATAACGGTACGATCGTATTTTGGGTTGAATTTGGTAGTCAGTTGCTTTCAAACCGAGTTGGGCTTCTCATTCGTTGCAGTGTGTGTGTAACAAAATGACAACACTCTCGAGTACCATATTTGTTGACGGGAACCGTCAAGGCAACATGCAAATACGATAAAATGCTTGCTCGATGATGGCCGTGAACCGTGAACCGTGACCACTGCTCTTCACCTTGCAAAAGATTGCTTGGCAAAATGTTGCATTTCTTCTCCTACTTGAACTATAATAAGAAATTTTTTGATCTGTTCTTCGACATGATAATTGTCATTGCCCCAATACTATATTAAACTTACGTTCATGCATGCAACATCCAAAACGGGAGATGCTTCTTCTTTACTATTCCAATTGATTCAGAATTAGATTCAGAAGCTTGTCTGTCCGTATCATTTAATAGCTGCCCACTATATTTTCTAAAGAAGAGAGAAATTTTAAAAGTTGCATTGGGGAAATGGTCGCAATAGTGGACCGATCCGAACAATTTTCGATAGCGTTGTTCTTTAAGCCGAACCATGTCAGTTTACCAAATTTCATTAAAATACCGCAAAAATTGCGATCTATAGTTTGAATACATAAATGCATGGCATGGACATCAGATGGACAGACAAGCTTAAATTGATTCAGAAAATGACGCTGAATCGATCGGCATAACAAAAGGTGAGTCTGTCTTTCGTCTCTGTGGGTGTTACTTACGTTCGCACAAACTTAATATAACCTGCACCGCAAGTAGTGTAAGGGTATAAATAAGAACAAAAAAAAAAAACAAAAGGCGAAAAAAGACCTTTTTTAGGCATGTGCATTCGTTCCACGACTTGTTGTTTGCGATGAGAAAGTGAAATTACGATTAATTTAAGCGAACAGCTCTTACATACGTTAAGCCAATCGAGAACGACAGCAACAATTATGAATAGAAGTGTGCTATAATTACAGTTTTATTAATAGCTTCCGAATTATTAGTGAGGCTGAGAGTATTCATTACATCTTCAGCTGTATTGATTGTTCGGATTGATTGATTCACTATCAGCACTGAGCACTTAAGAATGAGACAAAAATGCTTTTTTCTTTCAAACTATGGCTAGATTCAGTTGGAAATGATTTTTCGTATGCTGTTAATGTTAGAACACCCTGTTAAATTCGTTTGGAAAGGTGTATTCGTCAAGAGTGCTTTCTAGACAGACACTGAATTTTTGAACTTTGAAAAAGCGATTTTTATAAAGGTTTGACAGGGTATTTTGCAAACCCTCGTGATAATAACATTAGAGTAAGCAAATAGTCAAATATTTAATGAAAGCCGAAGAATAATTTTGGCTAAATATTTAAAATAAAATTCCACAAACTGAGGCAAAGATTAAATTAAGGTGAAAAAAAAAAAAAAATGAAAAACAAGAAAAATATTTACACGCATTAGTGTTGATAAAATGGCAACAAGAACCCGATATACAAAGAGAGCAGCTCAATAGCTTAACCATAACTGAGGTTAAGATACGACAATGAACTTGAATGCTTACGTGGAGAGGTTATTGACAAGGTTTCCGTTGCGTTGATTTTGCCAGAGACAAAAACAGAAGTATATTATCCTAAATAAATAGCAAACAAAGTAGTGTAGAACTTGAACTTGAGGAGGAAGTTGGGGTAGGTAGGTATAGCGAGAAACATGAATTCTTTTAGTACATTAACTCGATATAAAATAAAAATGAAAACAGAAAGTTCAATAAACTGCTAAAAACACGGAAAATGTATATACGCACGCTTTGATAATAAAGAAAAAAGCTCTTAATCCTACGATGTGTGTAAAGCTTTTATTTTGCTTTTTTTTAAATAATAACAATAATCATAATAATGGGGTTAAAATATAATCGTAATGACGATTCGACTTGAAAAAAAAAAAAAAAATAATAAGAAATTAAAACAAAATATATATAGTACGCAATTAATTTAATAGGCAAGATTTAAAACGAGATTAACACATTGAACGATACCAACTTGGATCAAGGCCAGTTCAATGACCGTCTTATGAATAAAGATTACTATTATAATATATGCGCATACAAATTTTGTTTTCGTATCACATTCAAGAATCTTATCTAATCCTAGAATTTGCTTAAAGCCATTATCTGTAAGCACACATGAAATTAATTAAATATCGCATTGTGCATGCAATTCGTCATAGAGATATTAAACGCCTCCTTTCGTAACTTTGACGAGACCAGTTATCCACGTCCCCCTTTAATAAAACAAGTACGAGTAATTAATTAGCTCGTTTCGATAATAACGAACATTATTGTCATGCACACAGGGCACACTTGTCATGAAAGCCCGCATTGGGCTATCGGAGGATGGCCAAAACATCTTATTTAGCAAACACAGTTTTTACAAAGTTACATGGGCAAGATCTCAGACAGATACAGGATGGATACAGACAGGCATTCAAAATATGATTCGGAATCGATTAGCACAATAAAGCGTGGGCCCTTCTGGATGTTACACATACATCCGCGCAAACCTAATATACTCTGTACCACAAGTACCACAAGTAGAGTAATAGAATAATAAGAGTACGAAGAATAAGAATATGTCTACATCGCGGTATCGAATTTCCCCTTCTTTGAAAATGAATACCTTTGAAAAAGTGAGGGATAGACGCAGCCGATCGAAATACGATTCTCAAGATAGTCATTTATGCGATTTATGCTCATCACCTAAGGGCGAGGGGTATATGTTCATCTTGTCAAAACGTTTGTAACGCCGAACAGGAAGCTTCGGAAACCTCGCAAAGTATCAGAATGTCCGTCTGTCCATCTATGCAATGTCTGTTGTAAGTATTCTTCTAGTCGCAAAAATTAAGCTATCGACATCAAATTTGGCAGACGCACAGGAAGTTCTAGCACGAAGGTTTGTATTGAAAATGGGCCCAATTGGTCCAAGGGCACGCTTACAGTACCACGTAAATTGAGAACCATTCGTTTTTCAAAAGGAATAAAAATTTGATTTTTTGCCCACTACTAATAAACTGCAGCAGATAAATTTACAAGAACTTGACTTGTGCAAAAGTGGAGAAAATCGGCCGCGACAATTCAGCATAATGGGGTATAACGATTTAGTTCATTTTCTTATTTTTAGGATACCGGTGACGCGTACTAAAGTTTCGGTCGCGACCGAATATAATTTTCTTACTTGTTAATGTTAATAATAATACAGATGTTCCAGCATCGCTCATAGGATAAGCAAAAAACCAATGATTTATTGGTTTTGAAAAATGGAGATTTGCTCAGTTTAAGAGGCGTGTCCTTTGATCAATTTACCCCAGGCTGCGTGCAAGAACTTCCAATATGCCTGCCAAATTGGAAGTCGATAGCTTCATTTTTTGAGTCAGAAGAATTTTTACAACAAACATTACACAGATGGACAGACGGACATGCTTGTCCGTTTGATGTTAATCAAGAATATTTAGACTTTGTACGGCCCTTCTGGGTGTTACAAACGTTTTGATAAAATTAATATACCCCGTCATCGTTCGGTGATGCATATAAAAATCAATAACATTTTATAAACTTGAAATAAAAATGTTTGTTTAATTTTAATAATGGATTCCTTTACAAATCACGTAAGGTCAATTATTACATTCTGGCTCTTTTATGTTACGAAGAAAAAAAAAAAAAAAAAAAAAATTAAGGAAAAACTTCCGATTATTATAGTAAAATAGAAAAGAATAGCATCACGTTTGCGAATTAAGTAAATCATAATGGAATGTAAATTGCCTTCTATCTGACTTTCATATCAAAAGAAGCAATAAAGCGCAGTAGCGTGTGCTTTTGGTATGTTTTGTTGTTCTTTTTTTTTTTTCTTTTTTTTTGTTGTTCAAGCGCACAAAGCCTTTCTTCAATACATACAAAAGTTTATGAAATATATATATATATATGAAATATATATATATATATATATATATATATATATATGTTTGTATACATACATGCATATTAACATATGCACACAATCGGCCGTAAAGTTTAATAAACGCACTCAAAGTCAAGTGCAGCGCTCATGCCTGCCTATAGTGTGGCTGTTTTATATAAATATTTTTATTTTAAAATACGCATTCATTTACTTTTTATTCTAAAGTAAGCATATTTTGTAAACATCCCATCAGCCGTTTATGACTGGATGCTAATATTATATTTTATAAGAAGAAGAAGGAATAATTATATTGAGTTTAGATCGAATCTTCTGATAATTTCAATTACATTAACGAAGCTAATGAACGCATATGTCACCTTATAATTAATTGCACCTGTTAAACACTATGACAGTAAAGTATCATGTAAACGTAAGCCTTATATGGCGTAACTTCAATATGACACGTTTGATAGTCAATAGTAGTGCTTCGAATAAAAAATACGTTACCATACCTGGGCGACTAATTTCACTTAACCTATTTAACGGAAAATAAAAACCTTACTTACACAACGTACTCGAACAACTAACGTAAGAAAGTTAACGGAGGCAAGTAAAAGCGTTACAATCCAGGCAATAACGATCCCGATCCCATTAAATATCATACAACACTTTGTCCAAGACACTTATCATCGTATAGACGTTCATTTCATTTTAGACGTCAGCTTTTTAGTCAAGCTGACGGATGGTGGTATAGATTCGGCAGCCTTGTTGTTGTGTTGAAACTAATTTCAATGTTCTTGTGCGTCCATCGACGATTTTTTGCCTATAAAACTTACCTCAATATAGATCGCATTATGAATTGTCTGACGCCTTCCGATTTACATGTAAAAATTTATATAAAGTTTATAATCTTATCACAATGTCGGACGCCATATATATCTTAAAAAAAAAAAAAACTCTCCTATGCCGACGTCATACCTTAGCAACATGTGAAACTAATTAAGTCATTTATTGTAGTTAACTAATGGAGTGTTGAATTAAGCATTACCAGTCCTTTCTTGGCTTGCGTTCTCTTAGTGTTCACTTGAATTCCGTTGCTTGCGATGTTCATGTTGTTCCGCAATGCGACGGATATTTCCTTTTGCTCTTTTCTCACTTTGGAGTCGTTTCTCTTTCATAATACACCCAATTCTCTTTTTACACGAATTTGATTTAACACGAAGTTAAGTTTGTATTGTCGAAATTCGGTTTTGCAGCGCTTTCTAGCCGGAGTCTTGGCATTCACAACTTGGCATTTACCCGCTTTGAGATAGTCAGCATGGATGATACATTTCATCTTCATCTCAGAATATAGTAACCGTAGACTTTCTTAAGTTGTGTTGGTGGTGACGCTTGACTCGAAAGCCACCTTCCTCGCTGATTCATAATATAATCGTCCAATACGACATCATACTCGCCCAAAATTAGCTGAGCATTTACAGCTCTTTCCTTCTTTTGCTTAACGCATAGCAGCTTGAGCAAGTATTTACCTTTCGTTCCTTTAAAGCTCAAGGAACGTATTGATGATGTGCAGTAGGTCATAAGTGAAAAGCGAAGAAAATGCAAATATTTTTGGAATGTCCGAGCAGGAGTTTGGCGATGACTTGCGATAATCTCCGATGAATTTACCGAAATTTAGACATCGCTTTTCGTTCGGTTGTATCGCAGTTTCGGCATCACTATGTTTGAAGTAATGATACCGTTTGTGGGTAGTGTTGCGGTGGATATTTGCAAAATCTTTCTGCACAAGAACGCATATCGCGTAAACACAGTTGTGCGAGAAAACCATTTTTTAAGGTCAAAGTTTTCCGCTACAGACATTGAATAAAATGCCATAGTAAATTGCTACGGCATGCTTCAATCCTAAACGGAAGACAATTTTAGGACAAAGATTATTAGAGATTAAAGCTTGGTAGATCCGGTAGCTTAACCATGATTGCAAATAAATGGAAATGATTCACATAATCGTGCTGCTATCTCCCGGCGATTAAAGAAAGAGTTCTGAGAGTTGAGCAATGATTACAAACAGTTGGAAGTGATTCACACGATTGGGCGATTATTAACACTAATGAGTAACAACTTTTTTACACGATTTCATGCGCTTTAACACGGTCTATGTTTCAAATTTTTTCGTTTATTGCCATTAGAGGCTGCTTTTTTAAGTACGTAAGTACGCGAATATTTCGACAACTTATTGATTGCACAAAAATGGAGTTACGAGAATTTGGGAAATTTATAAAATATATGTTGAGTAAGGATTTGTTTAAGTTTATTCGATATATCGAATGTTTTTTCTTCGTCTTATTTTCATTTTAACGTCAATTGCAATTTGCGTTCTATTACGTTTTTATTTGTACTTAGTTTTGCTTTTTTTTTTTTGTTGTTTTTGAAACGTGTAAGCAAGTAAATAACAACAATTCAATAAAAATTTACTTCCTAATAATAATAATAATAACACTAATAATAACAAAAAATAAAAAGAAAACCGTTTAAATAAGGGCTTGCTTGGGTTTAACCTTTTAAGTACAACTTAAAAAATTACTTAAAATATATTTCATAATAAAAGTAAATTACCGTTACGCAAACTAATTTAGTATAATAAAACTTTTTCTGTGACAAGGAAATCGTATGACATTTACGTCTAATATACATACGTACGTGTGTATTCATTTATAAAAGAACACGTTTACTTTATTATAGCAAGGTTGCGATAAATGCCGAGAAATTGTAATTAAAGTTATTAAAAATATAAATAACGAACCTAGAGGTCAGTATTTAAACGACTAACGTCATGAACAACCGGTAAACAATTTAAAGTTTTCTCATCATCATGGAAAACTATCTTTTAAGTACGTACTTACGCCACCATTTGCTAATGTATTTGCGAATATAATTTGAAACAATATGAGTTAGATGCAACTCGAAGGAAATCATAAAGTGTTTCTTTTCATTGGCAGACCATTTCATTAACTCATATTCAATACCAAGAATGAAGGAGGAGATTGGAAAATAAATTTGTAATAATGTCGTTAAAAGGCGAAAAGAAAACCTTATTTTATTGTTTACTTGTGTGAAATATCTAGAAAAGAAAAGAAAAGAAAAAACACAAATTACTTGATGAATAATACATATTAAGTATCGAGAGAATTAAAGTACTCTTCAAAGAATATTAAAAGATTATCGGGATTTTTGCATTTCTGAAAAAGGTTTAAGAAAATTTCAAAGAAACATTTCTACAGACAGAGAATATTTAGCACTGCTTTAAATTATTATATTACGGATATTCCCGCCTTTACATTCATTAATTACATATTGTTTATGTTTGCAATTGTTGTGTTGTTCTCTTATATGTGGGTTTCTCTTAGCAGGCGCGCAAAAATTCATTCTCTTAGTTTAGCTAAAGCGAAAGTTGAAAACTTTCATTCATTTCTCGAAGCCACATGTAAGAAATGAACTTTTTTCAATAACCAAAAGCCAAAAGCTTTTCTCGTTTTTGTTCTCTTGCTGTACACGCGCGCAAACGTCATATTATTTTTGTTGTTCCGTAGGCAACATCGGTCAACATTTCGTCGCAATGAAATTTCTCTTTCTCTCTCGCTGTATCTAACTCTGTAGGTTTGAAAGAGGGTCAACAAAAAAACAAAAAAAAAAACTGAACCGATGTGATATTTCGAAATATTCGGATTTCATTTTACAATGAATTATACAATCGATTAATCGATATGCATACAAGTATACACAGGGGATAAAAGATTTCGATCCATGCAAAGGTAGCCGCGAAAAACGTCGCATCCCTATCAAAATTTACAAAATTTCATTTGCTCTCTTTTTCTAATCAAGACTTTTTTTAGAATGTTCTACGGAAAATCAAATACATTTCCATTTTTCTTCCATTTATTTGAAAAAGTATTTACTTTTCTTACATAACGTAATTTTTTGTTAATAGATCCCTTTCATAGGAAATCTAAAGCTGAACTGACTGACAATATCAGTAATCGGCTGCAACGATCTCATTAGATTTATGGGTATATTGAAGATGTCCCATCCAATTCGATAGGCAAGCATTAAATGGAGAAAAAGTATTGATAGATTTGTATCACTGTTGTCACATAACGAAAAACATTAATTATAATCATATCGCGTCACATTCACACGTGTTTGAAGGGATACATATCCGCCTGCAAATTTCAAGTAAATACCGGACACATATTGAGTGCAGTGATAAAATATTGGAAAATTTTGGAAAAGAATCGATAAAATCTTATAAAAAATTATAGTACAACGACACATAAACAGGCATCACATTCTTGAGGAATGATCATGGAATCGATCATGGAATACTTTTAAACCGATTATGAAGAGCATAGGGCACAAAGAAGTCAGATGTTTAAAATTTTGATTCTCGGCATTCCGATCAGTGAATCGTTATTGAAAAGCAACCAAACGGACAAATTTTTGAAGCCGAACCATTGCTGATAATGAAAACTAAGAGATTGTGGTTTGAAGAAGATCTTTATCAAAGAAAGTCGAATCACTATAAACTTTAAAAGTAGAATTGACGTACCATAAGGTTATGCCGCGCGGATCGTGGTATTGTAGCATTTGATTAAACGATTTGCCGCCTTATTGGCCGATCACTACTAACAAGAGTTAAGTGACAAGAGATGTATTTTCTTGCCACAGTTCTTACGACTTACTTGCATTATGTTTGTTATTCCAGTATGCAGTAGAGCAATAGAGTGCAGAGTCTTTAACACTTCATAGATCGGCCGTTCGACCGCAGATCATCCCTGGTGCTGGTTGTACCAACACGAGACTTTGTATCGTTTAAATTCAGTGTCTTTGAATCTCTCTCGGATAGAAAGTCAACTAATTGCATGAAAATATTTTCGGTATAATTTCTCAGATAAGTCGGACTTGGGCCGTCCCGAAGCTTGTCTTTAAACTTCGAAAGCTAAAGTTGACTTGGAAGGAAACCGAAACAACCCAAAACTTTTCACAAATATTAATCTGAAATCTGGCATAAACATTTGACAAAATCGTATAAGCGCTGTACGCCTTTGACTGATTATTACGCCTAAGGTCAACTATAAAGCTTGGCTTGGGCTTGGCTTGGTAAAATTCGCCTTAAACTAAATATAGAACTACCAAGCAAAATGTAAAATAATACCAAACTTGCACTTTAGGGTCAATCTCGAATATAGACCAATAACGGTAAATAAAAAGTATTTGAATAAACTTTAAATAAACTTATTAATGGAAAAAGCTTTGGTTAATCGTAATTCTTAGAATTCTTTTGGCCGTCCATAGAATCAGATAGTAATATGAGGAACTTATTTAGTTTTTCATTAACGGTACCTATAGAGGTTAATGTAGTTAAGAAGCACGAATATCAAGTCGGCATACCCCGGTTCATACTCCGTGCGGTATGCAGAACTTTAACTATCGTGGCAAAAGAGAGTGCGCGGCCGGAAAAGGCGTAGCACTATGCGGCTATTCCTCGCTCTTCTTTTCTCTCGCTCTCAATTTCTATCCGATCTGCAGTATATTCTGCATGTATAAGGGAGGTCCATTGACTGCTTGGGCATATACATAAAAAAAAAAAGAAACTAAATAATGCTATAGTGGCGGTTAAATGGAGTCTAAGTGGTGCTATTTACACTTAACCTCAAATTCCTAAAGGTAAATTGACCTTTAGTTTGAATTCCAACAACGAGTGCATAGTATGTGCCAAGTTTCAGTGTTTGTTGTAGCGATCTTAGCAATTTTGTTAAGAAACAATCACCAGAAATTTTGAATACAAGGAGTTTTTTGGATTTCAACACGAACATATTAAAGGATTTTCGCAAACTCTATAGCTTAGACTGCACTAAAATCATTTTCGCATTTTTATTTTTTTATTTATTTATTTATTTTTTTTTTTTCTTTTCCAACGTTCCTCCTATAGTTGTGCTTTCTAGTCCACGTGTTTTGTTTTGATTTATTTTAAGCTTGTAACTAACGGCCTTTGAGCTTAATATCAGTCAATCGATCTCTTCCTCTATCAATTGCATACGTGTACGGACACTGAGAAAACAGATTGAACATTAATCGAAAACTAATTAATTAAATTTTAGTGTTCCGGAGACATTTCATTTTACTTATTGTTAAGTAAGTCTTTCTTAGAAATCAATCTCGAATGAATCATTTAATTGATTCAAATAATTGCGTTACCCCCCCCCCCCGCCTTTCCTTTTCTTCTTTCATTAAGCGAGGCATTAGTTGAGATAGGTTTGAACTGATCTATCATATAATCAGCAAAGATGAGGAAAAATTATTTGAGTTGAATTTATCATGGATTATACATGTGTAAAATCGTTGAACTATATTAAGCTACTATATACGCATAAAAACTGGTCGTCCGTCCACTAATAAACATTTATTACCATAAGACAACAGTTGCTTGAGACCATTTTCTCCTGTGCAGATGGTATAGAGTAATAAGAGAAACTTACGTTAAAACCATTATAGAGAGATACAGTGCAAATGGAATCTTCACTTGTTTTTTTTTTTTTATATTTTTATTGTCGCTCTGTAAAAATATTGAAATTTTATTTTGAAAATATTTCAACAAAGCTTGAAAATTCAGAACATTAAGAAAGTGATTTCAGATTTTCTGGATAAGACGAATATATATATATATATATGATTCTTTTGCTTGGCTGTATAAATGTAAATTAATCAGTCAACTAACAATCGGTTTCGATTAGTTGGGCTATGTTGTTACTGGCATAAGTTGAACAGGTACAAGTGATATCTCTAATGGATATGAATAATCTGTCAAGTAAAACTCTTTCAAATAATTCCAATATCGCTTTCAATACTTCCAACTGTAATCAAAATCTAGGATTCTTCGCATTACGTTAGTTTTTCTAAAAGCGTAATTGTACCCTACATCACTTATGATACAGAGCTATTTTAGATTTGTGCGAATGTATGCAATGTCTAGATGGACTTGAGATAGATCCATCCTTTATTATACCGATCGATTCAGCTTCCTCGCTTCCTTGCTTCCTCGTTTCCTGAATCAGTTCAAGCTTGTCTGTCCATCTTTCCGTCTTATGTCTGTTTCGTGTCTAACATACGTATCGCGATTTTTGAGATGTATTATTGGAATGTGGTACACCGGTGCGCTTTGACCCAGGAACGAATACTATTCAAAATGGTTCCGATTGGATCCATTTTTTGCCCACTTCCCATCTAAGGCCTTTCGTTATATCAGTAAGTGAATGGTGTAGTGTGTTTGATGGTGGAGCCTGGCAAATTATAATGTTTTTGAATCGGTTCTTCTTAATCGGTTACTTATAGGAAATTAAACCTTTTCTTATAGACAGATGAACTCATTTTGTTACGTTATTTGCTACAGATCCAAAAATAATTTTTCAAGGATCCTTAAAGTCAAGAATGGACAATTGTTTTCATCAACGGGCCAATTTCAATTTTCGTATCACAACGATGGACGGGCCAGAACAAGGTCCAACTATTATTTAAAATGCGCGATTTTTCATTAATTTTCCTTCCTTTTAAAAAGGCCTCTTTATGGCCGAATGAGCAAATAAATAAGTAAATAAATAAAAAACACATTTCACCCTTGATAGCTGCACAGCTGAGCCGATAGTGAACGCGGATGCAGCATCGCTATACGCGAGCGAATTGAATTATTTGAAATTTTAAACCAAATTGGCCGGACTTGACGGCATCACGGGCCGGGTGCGTTTTTTGGGTCTATTCATTTGTTCGCCTATCTGTTCGCCCATTATTAGAAATTTAAAAGGCACAAAAAGTACCGATGGAAATTGTAGAATTTACTCGCCTTGCATAGTTTCGGGGCGAGACCCGCTATGGCAGCGAGACCGTTAGAAAAATTAAGAGCTGAAGTATCTTTTAATGAAAGTTTCGAAAGTGATACGCAGTTGGGCGTAGGTATCGATCTGAAAATTGAATGCAGTCTGACCGTCAGCCTACTTTTGGCATTTCTAATATCACAAAAATTGATCTCTGGAATGTACATATGTTTTGTAATTTTTCCAATCAGTTTTAAAAAATTAATTATATCCGTGTCTGAGAAGAGGAAAAATACGCGTTAAAAGAAATTTTTGCAAAACATATTTTTCAATAATAATTTTAATTTACAACAGATTTTTTTCTGAAATGTTCTGACTAACATTTATTGTGTGTGCCTTTAATTGAAAATAAGCAAAACAGGTTTCGATGCATATACATATATATATATATAGAAATGAGAGGATGGGAAGATGATCAATAGAGTTTTTCGCAGACACGAAAAGTGTTTGGTTCGAATCTAAAATTTTTATAGCTAATGCTTTAACATTTTACTACACTTGAAAAGGACAGAAAGGACTTATAAACGAATTACGTTTTAAAATTAGGTCTCGAGATATCTTTAATTCGGAAGAAGTTTTTTTCCGTTTCTTCTTCTTCCATTATTATTATTATTAGTAATATCCGGCAGGACAGTGCGAAGAATCAGAGAATCTATCATATTTTCTATTTTCGTTTAGTGAAACATCGAAAGACTTTAGGCTAAGTTGTGACCTTAAACCGCTAAACAAGGGCAGATATCGATATTTATCTCGTGCCAAATACCTGCCTGCAATATATAAAATCCATAAAGCAAGCAAACAAATAAGATTTCTCAATTTATATATATATATATATATATATATATCGTTTATTGTGCCATAGGCTATAAAGTAAGTGAACTTGAACTGAACTTCCGAAAGAAAAAACTCTTTGAGATTTACAATGATGATGAGTGCATCAACCCTAAGGATCATACAAATAAAGTAGAGATCGACTGTCTTTTTTTTTCTTAGTATGCTTAGTTATATGGCTCGCAATATATTTTATTTGAAATTGAGCTGTAAAGAGTGCAGTAGAGAGTAAAAAGAGATAAAGAGCGCCATTAGACCGATATCCGAAAAGAAGATTTTCGAACAACGTGCTAGGCACGGCACGTATGTTTATCTCTTGCGAAAAGAATTTGTTTATAAAACTCATAAGATACATATTACAACAGCAGCCGTTTGTTTCTCTTCGTTTAATACAATAAACGTGAGTTTAAAATGACAACAACAACAACAACAACAACAACAACAATGAGAATATTAAAGCGAACTCACATAGCGCAAGCAAACAATTATGATTTAATACTCAGAGCAAGTAAAACAGCAAACGGCAAACGGCATACGGCACACGGCAAATACAAGTAAAAATTTATTTCATATGTAATTACAATGCCGCTGTTTTTTTAATGCCTTCGAAAATAACCGCACTGAGCGCACCAGATATACTCATGTACGTTAAGTGATTTAAAAATCAGTTTGTTATGGAACGTGAACGCGTAATTGTATACCATAATCAAGCAAAGTGAATTAATACGAAAAACGTTACTTTAATTATATTATAAATGTATTTATTAATTAAATGACGTTAAATTGAAAAGCGGTGTTCTTTGCCTTTCGAAACGAAAATTGTAACAAAAAAATATTATCGATGTAAAAAGCAAAAAAAAAAAAAAAAATTGAAAAAATTTTCCCAAAGTGTTTGACAATTTTTTCGAATTTAGGAAAAAAAAATAAAAATAACGAAAGGTGCAAACAATTTGTTCTTCACTCTTCTTAAAACACTCACGCTTAACACACTTTTGTGGATTCACTAAAATTACAGCAGATTAAAATAATTGCTAATATAACGAAAATCATTCACAGATAAATTCATTGAATAATTTTATAGAAATTTTTTCAAAAAAAAAAAAAATGCATAGTGAATTAATTATAAATGAGAGATTTTCTACATAAGCGCATATGTGTTTATATATATATTTTAGAAGTCTTGCGGTCAAATAATTAAAGTAATTGAAAATAAAAAAAACGGTAAAAGTTTGCTTGAGTTGTTAACCTTTAAAGCTAACTAAGAGGAGTAACATGGCTTTAGTGTTACAAGAGTGCCGGCGCCCATTGTTTATTATGAATTACATACGATTATTTAAATACGACGACTTAAAGCAACAGCAACAACAACAACAACAACAGCAACAAAAAACTGTAGAGAAAAAACAACTACTTATAGAAGAAGAAGAAGAAGAAGAAGAGGAAGACGACAAAGAACAATTACAAGACAACAATCTAGTGAATATCGAAAATAAAACATTGCTTAGATCGACTGCGATTAACCGAATGAAATAACACAATTGAACCCAATAACCTAAGGAGTTGTATTCAATCTATATTTAAATACATTTGAAAACAACAACAACAACAACAACAACAACAACAAAATATGTATAAATATGTAATACAATAACAACAACAACAATAACAACAACAACAGTAATAATAATAACAATAATAATAATAATAGCAACAACAAAAAGTAACTACTGCCTGTGCATTCAAATCCAAAATATTTCCTTTTGGTTTCTTTTTCGCGGGTGACATTATTTCCAAAACGTATTGTTCTTATATTTCTTTTCGAAAATTTTTTGCCTTTTATTGTCATGACAAAAAATAATAATTAAAAACAATTTTTTCTTCATATATTTGTGTGCTACAAATTTTTTTCTCTGCCCAGAAAAGCAGAGCATCCCCGAAAAAAAAAGTATATAACGCGGCAGCTGGTTTCATAAGTTTCTGTTTTTTTTTTTTTTGTTTTTTCTATTCTTCATCGAGCGTTTGCTATTTTGTCTCCGGCCACTTCCAGTGCATTGAAATTCAAGCGCGTTATATTATCGAACTAAAGGACCGTATTTTCTTCTTCTTCTTTTTAAATTCACACACATATATCCTACACACACACACATATATATATATATATATATATATATTTTATATATATGTATAAATACATATATATGCCTCTTTCTCTATGTATATATATATATGTATATGTATATATATATAAATATATGTTCGAACATATATATGTCCGAACTCCGAGTTCAATTGTTCATTTGTCTTGTGTGACGAATTTGTAAAAAGAGAGCAAACTGTGTGAATTTGAAACGAAGGACCCAAATAAAGAACGTGCGCATATATAACCCCCGGGGTTAATAAGTCTTATGAGAAAGCAAAAGAAAGAATTGAAAATCTCTTCGAATTGCTCGACGTATTGCTGCAGTAACAAAATGGATGCGCTTATGGATTATATACGTAACGATATGGATTATCTATCGTGGACGGTAATAGGTTTACCGATCGCAGCAATGATCTTCTGTGGATTACTGTTTATGAGTCATAGAAAAAGTAAGTGTAAAAAAATTAAACAAGAAAAAGATTCCCTCAAGAGACAACATCGGTCAATAGAACGTATGTTCGAAAAATCTTAGGTAAATCGAGACATATGTCGAAATCTCTGAGATATACTTCGAAAAAAAAAAAAAAGAAAACTGAAAAAAAAATTACATATTGATAAAGAAACGCACACGCCTTGACATGTATTTACCGGAAAAAGCTTGAAAACATGTTCCAAGAATTTAATGCGTATTTACGTGAAATACGTGAAAACAAACGTACTGCAAAGGCTTTGAAGGTGTCGAAAATTAATTTACACACACACACACAAACACATCGGCAAACATACTTGCCGATGGGCATATATCCGTATGTAAGTTAACCGCTCAGCATAACCCTACCCGAGAAGCATAGCGCTTCCACATACATGTAGGGCACGTTTCCCTTTTCATATATGTTTCAATGTATGTTTTAAAAAAGTTTCCATATAGGTCTCCCTATTGGTACAATTATTGTTTTCCTTTTTTAAGTTGAATTTTTTGATTTGGATTAGAATATGATTAAGATCAAGGGCCACGGTAATGCTGGCTGTGTTTTCATTGCGAATGCTTGCTTTAAAACCTAAAACAGTAAATATGTGTATATGTATATACATATATATATTAATAAATGCCGAATTCGAAAGAAATTATAAAAAAAACAACTTTTGATTTTTATTCAATTGCATCCAATGATTAAATTTAATCCTACCAATGGAATAGCGTAATATTTTCCGAGAGAATTCATGAAAGAATTTTGTTATCTCCATTTTGATGCCATATTTCGCGAGTAGATTGTGTGTGTGTGTGTGTGTGTGCGAGAAATTGAACAAAATCAAATGTAAATTCCTAGAAAGCGAAATGCGATTACTTCTTAATACTTCCGTCCATCTATATTACCTATCCATCTACCAGATATCTCATCCATTATCCATGCGCCCATCCATTAATTCAACTCTTCCTCCACTTCATCTATCTATGTCTTTTTTTTTTTGGTTCGTTCATCTAATCATTACTCTTTCGAACTACTTAATGGACATTCATTCACTTGTATGTTCATTCGTATATAGTTCACCAACTTTTTAGTGCCTCACGATCCTGTTAAACAGGAGGCCGTGAAACCATTTCAATATGAAAATGTTTACTGAAACAAATTTTCATTATTTCAAGTTTAGTATTGATTTTAAGATATATATTAAATAATGCCGACGACAGATGTTAGCTCTCGTTTCGATAAAAAAAAAAAATTCAAGAAGTACTCGTTTTCATTAAGAAGAAAAAGAAACAAACACATCAAGTCGAAGCTTGAGCTATAATTCATAGTCACATACAAAACAAGAAAAGAAATCAATTTCATTATTTTTTTAAAGGGAACGAACAAAGGATCACAAGTGGGTATTTATTTCTGACTCTTCTGAAATTGATTGATAATCTAAGTCAATTAAAATATATATGTTTGGAGAAATTCTGACTTGCGCTTTGGAGCGCAAATTAAAAAATACAGATTCGCTGGAAATCATTATTCTTTTCTTTTTTTTTTAATATGTTACGAGTTTTGGCGATCAAAAAAGTTTTGTTCACTGTGAGTTGAACTTTCGATGGTTTATTGTATGCCTTAGGTGCAGGAAAAATTTCCCCTCTCCCCTATTTAGAGAATTGAAAATCGTATCAGCGCGCCTCGTCTCAGTTATCTATCGTTCAGTTCAGAGTGACTGATTTATGGTTGCCGATATCGAGTAAACTCGATCGTAATTTTACGATTGAAAGCTATTTCCCTCAATCGTAAAAAGCAAAATTAACACTTTATTAACAACTGGAAACTCTCCCTCTACTCGTTAGATTGGGCGCATAACCCAAAGCTATCGAGTTTATTGATATCAAGCACTATAAGCAGGTCACTCGTTCATATCGCACTATATTTTTGCTTCTCATTAGCAAGCATTTGGCAGGGATTCTGAATTATGCTATCCCTTATAGTTAAGAAGTTAGTTTCACCTTTTCCTCAGTATAGTTTCATTTCTTAGGTATATTTACGACTGTGTTTATGAATAATTCGCATTTTTAATACCCTACACCACAAGAGTGGTACAAGAGTGAATTGAATTTGTGCGGATATGTATAACACTCTGAATAACTTTTACTATATCGATCTAAGTTTATTTGTCTATCTGTCCATCTGATGCCTGTCCATTCCTGATGCCTGTGTATTCTTGTGTTCCATATATGCTTCGCAATTTTTGAGATGTTTCGATGAAATTTGAAACGTCGACGTGTTTTTGACCTAGCGGCGAACGCTATTGAAAATGGTTTCGATCGGTCTATTATTTCGATCGCTTCCCATATAACGCAGTATTTTGAAATGTCGTTATTCGAATAATTGTAGGGTGATCTGGGGCATTTAATAGTAGGCCGCTGCCTATTATGATGATTTTATTGGTTTCTATTTCTTACTTATAAAAATTTCCTAAGGATAAATTTTATTTATTATAGTTTTCTCTTTCTTAAAATTTGCAGAAGGAAAGAAGGAAGAGTCCACATCAACTCTAAATTTTACGATACCGAACTTATGTATATATATACATATACGCAACACACATAGACACACACGAAGACATATATATATATATATATTTGCTTGCAGTTTAGGATTTACAACCGATTTCCCTATGTCGATCTGTTCCTTTTACTGTTTAAGAAATACTG
>CCAG010012284.1:0-34568 GCA_001077435.1 Glossina morsitans morsitans
CTCTTGTACCACTCTTGTGGTGTAGGGTATTAAAAATGCGAATTATTCATAAACACAGCTCGTAAATATACCTAAGAAATGAAACTATACTGAGGAAAAGGTGAAACTAACTTCTTAACTATATAGGGATAGCATAATTCAGAATCCCTGCCAAATGCTTGCTAATGAGAAGCAAAAATATAGAGCGATATGAACGAGTGACCTGCTTATAGTGCTTGATATCAATAAACTCGATAGCTTTGGGTTATGCGCCCAATCTGACGAGTAGAGGGAGAGAGCAATGTTTACATCGAAAATAACGTTTTGTATAAATCTTATGATTAGAATGAGAAGAAAAAAAAAAACAACATAAAAATTCATTTTAGGCGGTCATAAATGACTCGCAAGTTAATTCAAAATATGGAGTAGTTAACTATCACGACGACGGTTACCTCAAATATTATCCCATTTACAAAGTCTAGAAATGCTTGCAAACCGTTCGCGGAAATCTAATAAAATATGAATTCGATAAACATTAGAAAGCTTTTTGTCTTTCTCCTCTCATCTCTTCAATAGTGACAATTAAACTGAACTGAACTGAAATGAAATGAAGAAACATCGCCTAGAAGTGAATTCCTTGTTGCACATCACTGTTCAGGATGGTTTTATTGTTTCAAATCGAACATATACGCAGACACTACTCTTTGCCCTTTTCGTACTCCTCTACGCATAAGCCTTTCTTAACTGAACGACCTATCAACTAAACAAAGCTAAAAACCCAAAGCCTAAAAATACATGAAGTCATTAAGTCATTAACTGAAAGTCAATCGATCGAAAGAAATCGATCTGAAATATCGACTATCGGAAAATGGCAGACACATTTTTTACATAATAGATTTCGATCGAGACACATTACCTTACTTTGGCTACTTAGTTAGCTTAACTATGTCTGGTGTCTTCAGCGTCTTCGCGGCGGCGCAATTCAACAATCCTTCGTCTCCAATTTATAATTGCATTGATGTATAAAACAAGAGCAATTGACTACCGCATATATAATAAATAAATAGCATAAGCGGCTGTGGCATCCGTTGTGAAAGGGTTAATATTAAGATAAGACACTAAGTCCTTCATAACATCGAAAAATATGTTATATGTTAAAGACCTGCTAAGAGGGACGATCATCATCATTCATCAAGCTGACCGAATTAATTTGATTTTCAACTTTTGTTTAGCTTATTAATCCGTTTACAAGATCAAGATATACGCATGTAGATGTGATCGTTCCAAAAATACACTTTCTTGAGCCAAAGTTATTTTGTGCCTCGGTCTAGTAGTGTTCGTTTATTTGTTTTTGGATCGACAATTAAAAAGAAAAACTACGACTTCCTTGGTCAATGATATAGATAACGTAAATATGAAACGATCTGATGCGTATTTTTTTTATCATATGACATATGAACACTTGCACACATCCAAAGATTGGCAAGAATTTTTATTGAAGAAGGGATCTAAGGCAAGTAAAGGGTAACAAGGTGGCCTTGAAGCGTCTTAAAATCTTGTTTACTTGCCAGAATATCCGAAAATAGGTGGAAGTCAGACCAATCAGGCGGCAAAGCTTATTATATCACAAGGCGTGTGATAAGTGGCGCGTTGTCTTCAAAAAACTAAAAATAACCGACGTCCACAGTCGTAGCATCGATTTCAGGTCAAAACAAATTAATGATTGCCGAGTGAAGCGAGCCGAGAGCCAATAGCAATTATTACAAAATTTGTTCTCAATTACAACAACAGACCAAGAGATTGCACCGAACTTGTCACTCGTTATAAGTGGACAAGTTGTTCGGCTATTTCTCTTAGGTTTTCGGAGACTTTGATTTGTTTTTTTTTTTTTTTTTTTAATGAGGAATTATGCAGGGGACGTCCCCCATTCGTGTAACACGGTGACGGCACCAAAGAAGAAGAAATGAAGAGAGGGAACGATATAGGGAGGTAGGTGACCGCAGCCTACTGTATCCGTGTGTATCCAGTCGATAAGTATTACGCCTTTGCCGACTAAACATTCACTCACTGTAGCTACGACCAACGTAAACTCTACGGCGCTGAGATTTGTACACGTGTACACGGACTTGTTAGTCAGGGGTCTTATCTACTCGGCTACTCTTGCAGACAGATTGGGGAGCTTTGCGCTACATATATATATATATATAATCAGACTGATGAAATTGTCCTCCATTAGTAAGCGTAATTTTATTCATGCATTTCAAGCATGCAGTCAGGGAATGTGTCTCAGTACCTGCCCAGTTTTTATTCGTCAATGGCTCGAAATTTAAAATGACACTTCTTGTGGAAAAACGTTTATGTATATATGTGTGTAAGCTGCAGCATCAATTCCTATTCTAACGGCACCCAACATCTAAAAACCTTTTATTTCACTTCCTTTGTTTTGCATTTGCAAAGACCGATGGTACAGGTGTGGAAATTCTTTTATTTTTCATCGGATATGTGTTGCGTATGGTGTGGTAAATGTGCGTGTGTTTTGTCTTTGACATTTTTTAATATACATGTGTGGGCAGTACTGTGCCATGTATTTTATATTCGAATTAGGGTTACGATTAAAAAATCTGTTATAGCTATGTATACACTGCAGAGTTTATTTTTTTTTTTTTTTTTTTTTTTTTATGGTGAGACTTGTTTTCTTTAATTTGGAAATATATTTTTTGAAATGCAATAAAAGCGCAGAGGAACTTATCGCAATTCAAACTTAAATAAAATATAGCTTCAATTTTTTTTCTCCTTTCGATCCATTGGAGTAATAATCGTTTTTAACTGGTACCAGACAATGGATCTATTCTTCAGTAGAGAATTCTTTTACAAAAAAGTTTTTAAAGGGAATTTCTATAATGAAGACTTGAATTTTGCTCCACTTTAGAATATCAAAGTGGTTCCCTCATGGTCGTATCTAAGCTTCTAAAGTTTAAAGCAAAAATGATGTGTTATATCTTACAAATCTCTTACCATATGAGCAACACTTAATCCCTCCCTCGAGATTGCATAGTAAAGAGTTTCTATCGTTATGGTCCCGAAATCGAACTCCGACAATATTCCCAATCCCTCCAAATCCCAAGAAATAGTTCGCATAGACGTTAATGTTCAGGAATGTGGACACACACACACACCTCACTTCTCTCGCGCATTTCATTAATTAAGTTTCGTTCCTCATGACGATAAAGAGAACAACAGATATAGACTCTGCTGCGCAGTAAAGGATTTTCGATCGATATACGCACACTTTGGGCAACGTTTAACGTATCATATACAACATGCTCTACTCTATGTTGAATAGAAGAGTGTAGAGTAATCAGATATTGTGTGACTCTTAAAAGCATAAACCCAATCATTTAAGGAAACAATCATATTTATGTAGTTGACATTTTATAAATAAACCGCAAATAATTAAATGGGTGTGTGCGTAGCTAATTTAATATGTAAATTGAAACCAAATGCAATGGGCTTAGGTTTGAAGAATAAATGATAAAGTAAAATGAAATAATCATAAAAATAACCTTTCGTACAAAATATTAAGGAAACCACTTGATTTGATTTCACTTCATTGTTTATTAAGATTTCTTTTGATTAAAAAAAAAAAAACGAAGCAGATGTTTACGGTGCGATAACTAATGATAACACAAGTCAAACAATATATAAAACTGGTTTTGATTTCTTGTAAATCTGTTTTAAGTTTTTTTTTTTTCTTTTTTTTTCAAGCAGGAAGCCTGCCTGTGTTACATACCGTCGTCACATTTCATACATGTATATGTGTTTATACGTGCAATACCTCTCTCTCTCGCCTTTATATATTATATTGTTTTAAAAATGATATTTCCGGGTTAAAAAAAAAAAACCGACGTCACATATCCATACATACAAACATACATATATACATACATACATATTTTATATATATATATATAATTTGTCTTACAATCATTTCGTTTCTATATCGCATGGTATACGAATGTTTAAAATTGACAAATGAGTTAAATACGTAAAATACTCGGACAAAAAATTAAAAAAAAAAAAAAAAAAAAAGAAAAAAACCATTGTTGGCCTCAAAATGCCAACTTCTCTACTCGATACATAAAACACTTGACCAAAATTTCATGTAACCGCAAGTAAATGTGTTTGAAAAAGAAAAATTTAAATTTCAATAAGGTTTTGTATTTGTTTTGTATTTTTTTTTTATTTGTTTTTTTTTTTTTTTATTAACACAAGCCAAACCATAACAACGCATACATGTTACCTACTTACATGGCATGGCTAAACAAAGAAATTCATATAACGCTTGTTATAACAATAGTGCTGAAAAAACTTTACCACGCTGTTAGAAAGTGGGTTTCAAGCATTGTCATGTAAACCAGATTTATTGTTATTTATCACAGTATTTATATATTATTTAAATTTATTCATGCGCAAGTATATTGAGGTTTATTTTTTTCTTTTTAATTTTTTTGTTTTATTTATTTTTTTTTTAAATTTTTCTTTTTTATATGTCACTTCTTATTATTTAATGTCTGGCATCATCGGTGAGCTTTGCAACGATTTTTGTAGTGTGTGTGCTTTCCGTTTTTTTTTTTTTTTTTTTTTCGATAAATGTTTACATTAAAGTGTTTTTTTTTGTTGTTGTTTTTTTTGTACATGTCTGGCGCTGGACCTTGCTTAATATAAAAGAAAGTGTGTAGTGTAGTGTGCATTACTCAGATGAAATAAAAGTAGATAATGGTTTTGAGGTTGGCTCTTATTATATACACATACATATAAATTTGCTTAAATGCATCGAGCGGGAAAGTAAAAGAAAGTTCTTGTGGTGGTGGGTGAAAAAATAAGATGCGTACGTTTTCTTTTAAATGCGCACCTAGTCTTTGTTATAGTCTACTACGGTTCATTGTGAAAAGCGAAGTCACTCACTAAACTTGACTTTCAGTAGCGGAAATTTTTTTGTCATCTATGCGTCTATCATGTTGCTTGGTCTTCGTAACACTAAAAATCCTTGCAGGCATGGAAATGGCTTTAAGAGAAATATCGCATAATCTGATTACATGGTTTCCTTGCACTTCTCCAACTGCCTTTGATATGAACATTACGTAAACTGAGACATTTTCCCAAGACCTTCAATTGCTTGCTTAATGGGACGACTATAATGAGAGCAACCCAATTCTACTTTCTTCGCAATATTGCCGTAAACGAAAACGAGTTGGAGCGCGCAAGGTTGTAATGAAAACTTGAAATTACAAAAAATTATTTCAATCTGATCTTAAAAGCGACAAACGATATCTGCCGACGTCAAGGTAGATTAAGAAACGAGATGAAGAAACGTGACGTGATCGGACCGGACCTTTTTAAAGTTCCTGGAGAAAAATTTACGGTGAAAACTTGTTTATAGAGTTTAAAAAGGTTAGGATAGAATACGTAACACTACGATGTGTGGTTTCATCTTAAGTTCAATATTCAGCCCTATGTAGAAGAGTCCTGAGGCTCGTTGCATTTGAATCGAATGAATTGAACAGTCCGCGATTTTAATGTAAACCGTGAACAAAAGGCATTTTGAAAAGCTGCTGACCACAGAATTACAACACTGTTTAAATTTCATAAAAAAATTGTTTAGTGTCAACTGAGGCCTCTATCACGCAGCACCAGCGCCAGCACCAGTTGTCATCGAATTGACAACCGGATTCTGCAAAGGAGCTTTTAATTAAGATTGCATTGAACAAGCGAATCAACCTACCTCTTGACCAGAGGATGACCGGAGATAATCGAAATCTGATTTAAAAATCGTTCTTTTTTTTATAGAGTTTCTAATAGTCGTTGCGTGCCATATGCGTAAACCATTGTCAACGAGCTCACTCTTTTTCTTTTTCCCACAAAAGATCCCAGTATGTAGAGCGTTTAATCACCCATGTCTAATCTGTAGTACACCAAATAGGTGTTAGTGGTGACAAAAGGAATAATTCCTCCACTATTGGTGGTGGTGCAATGATGTGTAAAGTTTATGGGGATGTATGCAACAATTGCGACGACTGGAGATAGACGCACCCTCTAATCGATTCAGAAGCGCTCTTTGATTTGATCTAAATTTGTCTGTCCCTCTTTCAGTCTTATTCTCTGGTATTTAATTTACAAATCGCAATTTTTAAAAGATATTTTGAGGAAATTTGATACACAAAAGTGTCGTGGAAAAAACAAGGTCGTAGTCCAGCTGTCTAGCTGGATATAGGAGAGATATAAGTCTTTTAAATAAAATAATCAATAATTAAGTCATATTTCTTTCCTAGCTGGGTTATCCAGATTCTTATAAATTAAAAGAAAATCTTATGAAAATCTGTCATATTTTCGTAGTTTGTCTGTTTGTAACGTTGGTCCAGCAGTTGCTTTAATAAAGAAAATTGTCTTTAATAAGAAAAACAATAGTCTTTTGTTTGTTTTCCTATGATTCCAGTAACTGACAAGAATCTAAGAATCATTTAAGTGATGAGTGTGACAGGCTTCTTTTTGGCACTTTTCCAAACTCTATTATTAGTTTTCGTATATTTTTGTATGTTGTTGTCAACTATTTTATGTTATGTCACATAATCAATTATGAAGAAAATTCATGGCAGCGATTGTGATAAACAAAACAATAAAAACAGATTTTTTAGCTCTGTTCAGAAAAGTATTTGCTAACTTGTAGTAACAAGAATTCCGCCGGTGGGGCGAAATGAATTTTCGAAAACAACTTTAAAAATTTAAGCATTAGCTATAGCTTGCTTTTTGCTTTTCAAGTATTTTTAAAACGCTGGAGCAGTTGCTGTAATAACACTAATCGCAATAATACTGCGATAATAACTAATCTGTTAATCATCTGGGCTCAGTAGCAAGTGTAGGTTAGCTGGACCTTGTACATTATTAATATTATGTTCCAGCAAATGATGTCATTGCTAGGTAACGCTACCAATAACAATTGATGCAACTGCGGCCACACATAGGTGTACTATTTCAAGTGCTTTCAATAGGAACAAATTCGACCTCATATACCAAAACTTGGTCCAGAAATGTTTGTCTGGAATGTCTTATCTTCTCCGTTGTTATCAACAGGCCTATTAACACGAGTTCCAACAGATGACTTATTGTTTGTGCTTCGAACAGTGCTTCGCTTCTTATGACGATACCCAAATGCTTTTGGAGATAGTCCCAAATGACGATATACTTTTTCAAGATGAAATTCGATGTTTGCCTGAGAGATGGCAAAACGTAGAAGTCAGCAATGAACAAATGTTTTGATTAATTTATTTAACCACTTTTTTTTACAATAAATGCATTTTCGATCACAAAAAAAAAAAAAAAGAAACACGGGCAGGACTTCCCATTCAAAGATGCCCAATACAAAGATAAATTTCAATCCTCACGCTATGACATCCATTTGAAGCAAAAACGTTCTATGCCGAACGCTTAGCATTGAAAGGGCTCTAACATTCTAGACTATATTAGTAAGTATTAGGTTCTTGCATGTATTTTAATCATTTTTTTTACTAGAAAGAAGCATTTATTGAGAAAAGTTGGTGCAATATTTTTGCTTATATTGAAAAGTGGTCGCGTGCCAGCTAAGGCATGCTACATCGGTCCGCACAAGTGGTAATCAGGAGGTGATATGTTGTGGATGCGGCAGAATGTCTCATTCGAGCTGCAAATGTGGATCATTGGCAACTCTCTTGCTTAGTGTGGCCGGGCCTTGACGTGCATGGGAATTACTTTGGGTGCGGTAACCGCTGTAGCTGGACCCTTTAGCAACAATACATGTCGGTCGACGTCTGCAGTAACACATGGTTCTCCTGGACTAACCCGTGAATTTTTGTACTCGGAATTGTCGCAACAGATCCATTCCTCTTCATCCCCAGTCACAATACACAACAGGAAATCTTCTTTTTTTTGCCTATGTAGGCAATGACAGCAGTGAATATCGAAAATGCAATTTTGAGGTTTCCATGATTAGCGTCTGTATACACTGAATAGCTCAGTAATACTAAATGAAGAACCATTATTTTGTATAGAGAAAGGTGAAAACTTCTCGGATGTAACTTCGGTATATCTATCAAAATTCTCCATTTTTTTACAATTACTTACCATTAACTCTTTTAATTTGTCTGCAAAAAAGACGCAAAATATGTTATATGTGAATAAATAAAACGTCCTATTGGAGATAGACGTACAACGTATTTCAATAATAAAATATTGAGCGCAGCTTGGCGCAGCTGTGGTTCTTGTCGAGTCATAGTTAACAAACATAGCAGAGGAGGAAAGATTTTTCGATTTAGTAAGAGAGTTGCTAGAGTACGCCGCTACAATCCTACGTTATTCCTGAGGGAAGCTTTCAAGAAATTTTATATGAATGCTTTCGTTGTTACGTCCTGCATATTACGAAACGGGGCGAAGAGATAAAATTGTTGTTTATGTCAGCTTAGGGTGACAAGACCTGAAGATCGTGTGTGTTCATTTCTCACTTAAACATCCCTCCTGTACGCATATGCCCTTCCCTCTGACAGAGGCGAGGCCTATCTAACACCTCAAATATTTAGATAGGTGTTAGATAGGCCTCAGAGGGAAGGGCATGCCATACACATGTCCTTGATCTGGAACTGCTTGGGAGCCTCCCTGCTCCCAGCGGGGCGTGAGTGACGCGTTCTCACTCCGTGTGCCATCGGGCACCGTAGGGTTAAGCCTCCACGGCAGGTACCTACGTAAACCCCCTGTCACATCTGTACGCATATGCCATTCTAGCAATGCGTACTAATGCCTTCCTTCCTTTTCATTTATACAAAATTTACTTTAATTTAAATTTATAAACAACAAACACAATCACACAAATAGAAATAGAAATCTTAATAGGCATGTTTTTATCGATCTCTTGATTCAATTAAGTTTCTAACGTGAAACGTTAACGTTGCAAGTTAATATAATAAATAAAAAGCCATAAAAAATTATTATTATTATTATTATTATTATTATTATTATTGCTCAATATTGAGTGTACGTGAATAAAATTGATTTCTTTAAACTTTCACTTCTTTTCTTAACAAGTTTGTTTTCTTTCTTTTTTCGAGACATTGTGTGTGTGTGTGTTTACGTCTTTTTCTTTTTTATTTTTTTTGCTGAAACGTTACCCGAAAAAAATAAAACTAAATTTTATCTTCATTCAAGTCTCTGCGTCTTCAGCTCTTTTATTGAAAACTGAAAACTGGTTTTGGGTTTGGGTTTGGGTTTGATTAGGTTGTTTCTTTAGTGGTTTGCTGACTATCAACCATTTTTTTGTTGTCTTTTACAAAATTTCACTTAATTTATAATTACATGACTTGGGCGTAAAATACCATATGTTATGATAGCTTTTTTTTTTTTTTTTTTTTTTTTTTTTTTTTTATGAAAATGGTTATATAAATTTGTGATAAATGATAAATGGAAAGTTTTTTTTCCGTTTTTCTTTTTTGCTTATCAGCCGTATTAGTTGAGGTCATGATTCTAGATTTCTGATGCTTTTTTGGAGGTTAAAAAAAAAAAAAGTTGAAAAGTTCTGTTTAGAAGATTGAGTTCGTTTCTTGTCCGGTCTTTAGCTTCGAAAAGCAGATTCTGGGAAAACTTAATCATAGTCAACTAAACATGTGTATAGAACATCAGAAATTTCCTTACTGCATATGAATTTGTGTTGTGGTTCGTCCGAAACACAAAGCAGATCAGAATGTTTTAGAGATCCATCCTCATCCATCCATTTAATCATCTTTATGTCTTGTTTCCACTTAATTACATTTCACCATTTTCACGGTAGAATTTTGGATAAACATTTTTTTTTTATCAAGCTTTATAAGCAAATGACTGGAATGAGCGATGTTCTTATATGCGCGAGAGATACGTTTTCAAATTTGATTTTCTACTTATCAATTTTGTTGAGTGTAAAGCTCCCATTACCATGCTGGAAGGGAACAGGTGGAGGAACAAACTTACATCGTTACATCGATAAATTCATTTTCAAAATCTGGCGAGTGCAATATATTTTTGGTCTTCAATGACGGGCTTTTGAAAATTCTCAACTGCCAATACAACACATCGCTCAATAAGTTCGTAGGATGACATATAAGTTCACCTTGACTCTTAACGAATCCATATGACATCTTCAGAGTGCCGACCTTCAATCAAAGCATATCAGAATTTCATGACACAGTTGCTTTATTGATTCTTTGCTTTATCGGACTCGAAGGTCCGGTACTGATATAAAAACCATATGGATTCGGCAATAGTGGCAATATTTTTGTATATCATCTTACGAAATTATTAAGTGATATGTATGTTACATGCAAGTATAAAATTCTATAATTATTAAAGATTGTAAGTCTTATTTAAATTCCAACTGATTAACTTTGACGTTGCGTACATCTTCTAGATTCTAATCAAGATTACAAAACAAGAAAAAACGTCACTAAGCTGCAAATATGATTATGTTCATGACTTTTTCATGATCTTTCTGATAGAGTAGATAAAGCTTAAGCTTCTGAAACAAGATAACATATTTAAAAAGTCTCCTCTTAGTTTAGAAGTTGCGATGCTTCACAAAACTGTGAACTGAACTGTTCAGCAATGAAATATTATGCTTAGCAATTCGTCATTCTGTCCGGAAGTAATTTATTATAAAAATAAATGCATAATAATTGAAAATTGATTTACATTGATTTTCGGTTGCCTGGGACATTGTTTTCCTAAACTAAACAAAGTAAAAATTTTTTGCTTATGAAAACTACAGGTTCGCTTATTTAATTTTAAATTAAAAAAATTTAGGGCTCTGATGATTAACTTCTTTGACATGGAAACAAAGTAGTATTATTATATATATATTTATATGTATTGTGTAGATTGGTTCACAATTATAAAGAGATCAATAATATATTTCCCTTGTATTTGGTGAAAATAATCTTTCGTAGGCTTATATTACATCAACATCAACATCAACTATCCTAATTCGTATTATGCTTGGCTTAGTAGTGACTCGTGTGCACTTCCCCCCCCTCATCACTATGTTTTGACCTGCTTGCAAATTAGGGAGAACAGCTTCTTATTTTTCTTGGAAGAAGGTGTGTGCTTGAAATTTCAAGCTCTTTCCTAAGCGCTCGAAGCGATCTCCAACTTCTCTAATATCTTAACAAATAATTTTAGAAAATTTTATCTTCACTTGATGAACACATTTCTAGACAAAATTATGTTAGCGTGAATTAATCGTAACTGCCATTGAATGAACTTGAGACCGAGAGCAATTCAGAAGTTGTATTGAGGTGAGTGAGGGACATTTTTTTTTCGCAGTTTTCTATATTATTTTGCATCCCCTAAAGCGAGATATGCTTCCGATCATGCTATCGGGTAACTAGATCGACCATTGCGTATCTTAAACAATTCGTCCAATAGCATTCTTTATATATTGTACTTGTGATTTGCCGTATAAAGGTTTACATTTGATGCGAGCCCTTGTATCGAAGGTCTTCTGAAAAATAGACTTATGTCTAGTCTTAATTTATCATAAAACATTCCTATGTGAAATCACTATCCAGGAGCAGGTTTCATCATAGTTTTTACAACATACAACACTACAAACCAATCCTTGTTGTCATATAAAACGTTTATATGAGAGGGTCTCTAAACATTGTAATCCATTGCTATCCAAGTGTTCATTTAGTTCATTTAAGTACAACAAAATACTATTTTTTTTTTGCCGATTTTTGTGGAGAAATATTCAAATTGCAAAGTGTTTTGCTTATAATGAACTTTTCAATTACCTTTTCAAAATAGTGTCGCTAAAAGTTTTCCGATCCAATCTGTATTCAATACCGATAACGTGTGTACCAATTATGACTTGTGGTTGATCACAAAATTCGATAAACAGACATCAGATAGGCAGACTGGCTTACCATTATTCAGAAAACAAATAAAAATATAACAGTGGGCTACGGCCGATCGTTAAGTACACTCCACGAATTGGTTTAATACAGTTACTAGAACGAATTTTTAAAATAAGGCACTATATGAGAAGAGATCGAAAATGTAATCCTATCCGAACCATTTTCAATAGAATTCATCCTTAGGCGAGAACGGAGGTTGATATAAAAAATGTCATTAAAATTTTTGAAAAAATTGCAAACTGTAGGGTGAACTCAAGAATACATGGACAGGCAACAGGTTGGGCAGACAGACAGACAGACAGACAGGCAGATAGACAAATAAATTTAGATTGGCATAATGAAGGATAGGTCTGCCTCAAGTCTTTCTTCGTGTCGTACACACATCCGTCCAAACTTAATATATCCCTGCACCGCAAGTAATATGAGTATAATTATCCTGAATTGATTATTATAGCAAAAGGTATTTCTACCTCACATGTTCTTGAGGGTGTTTCATAAATTCGTACCAACTTTATACACCACTACTATGAATGTTGTTGTAGGATATAATAATAAATAATATGTTTTTAAGTACAATTACTTTCTTACTTACACGACAATATCCGCGACAAAAAGTCGACGAGAAAAAGTGAAATGTTATGAGAAGTTCAAAATTCGAAATCATTAGTAAAATAAGTTTGGAATTAACATGAAAATCATTATTGACTAACATCTCAGTTGACTTACTAACACGTCTACCTACCTATTTATTATAGATTAGTAGGATTCGAGCCAAGTCATAGTTAAAAAATAAACCTTAGTTTATTTTCTAAGCAAACTGTACGTCTTCAATGTCAATATGACGTGCATTGCAATGCACGCACCATCCACATTAGTCATACATTTGCAAACTAAAGAAACTATTTTATATCCTGGAAGTCCTGGAAAAAATGAAAGTTTTTTTTTTTATTAAGCAAAACTCGGAGCACCGCATAGAGTGCGGTGTTCCCGCAAAGTAATATTTTAAGGAATTGTTGTTTTCTATCGACTTTTGTTTAAACAACACTGCTGGCCGATTTGCTAGGACAAATTCATGAACACATATATATATATATATATGTACTTTAATGATCATTATTGTAAAAAATAGCACATCATTGATAAAACTTGATGAATATTTCATGATCAGCACTAGTATAATTAACAAACACATCTGAACAAACATTAACAATTTGAATAACTTGTTGTTAGCTATAAAAAATTTTGTAAAAAAAAAAAAAAGAAAACAAAAACAAAATAAACTCAAAACAGTGTTAGAAACCACAAGGTTTCAGCATGTGTAGGGAAAAATGTCTGTAACTATTTTAATTTAATATTCTTTTATTACCTATTGCAGATAGCGTGTATTAAATTCCAATATATATATATATATATATATATGACATTTAATGCGTTCATTTCTTTTGGTATATATATATATATATATATATATATATATATATATATATATATATGACATTTAATGCGTTCATTTCTTTTGGTTGGACTACATTAAATGGTCGGTGGCAAGGAAGAGCCATTTTCAGATTGTCGTGTATATGAAAGTGTTTTTGTTTTGTGCGTTACAAACAGATTTATAAGCAGAAAATTCAATTGACATTTTTGTTAGAGCAAATATTTTTTTTTTTATTATTACTATTATTATTATCATCATTTCCGTTTTGGCATCAATTGCTGAAACAAAAAAAGAAGAAGAACGCAATTATGAAATAATTGTTTTTTACTTTTCGTATAATAGCTAATTAAAAAACTTGGTTTTTAGAACGGAGAAGAACAAGCTGTTCGAGTATTTAGTAATATCTCACAATGTACATATATATATAAACTATATATATGCACGATGTGTAAAATGGTTGAAGATTAAAGGATAGTAAAACGGACATGTATTGAAGGATTAAGGATCTGATGATGATTTTATCATAAAAAGCACCTTCCGCAAGGAAAGAGCTCTTAAGCTTCATAGACGATAGAAGACAATAGCGTATGCATGAAGGAGTGAATATTAAATGTACACACACACACACACACACACACATAAGATACGATACATATTAAGAGAAATGTTTCAAAGCTTAACATTGGGTTGAGTCAAATTTCTTTCAAGTTAACGCGTCTTTTTTTTATCATCGTATTTCCAAACTTGCCGAAAAGTGAAAAATGCCGAAGTGAGTCGATTTACAAATCTGTTTGCACTGTACCACTTGTTTGTGAGATTACTCTTTTCTTTTTTTTTTTTTTTTTTCGATAGCTATTAAGTTTCATTGACAGTGTGTCTGTCTGTCTGTCTGTCTGTCTGCGTGCGTGTGTGTGCATGTACTAAAGAGTAGTAAAAAGCCTCATGTTTTTTGTTTGTTGCACGTATAAAGCGTTTTAAAATAATCTCTTGTTTTGTATTATTTTAGGGGGGGGGACACACTACTCTTTATAATGCGTGCTATATATGTGACATTGCTTGTTGTGTCAAGTTTTCATTACTATTTGAACTTTTTTTTTTTATTGTGTTTATTCAATTTTCTCCAATTTACCAGTTGACAATAATCTTTTTAAGAAATTAATCATTATTTTAATGCGTTTTATATATCAATTATTTTAATTTTCTGGTACCAGTTCGTACCTTGTTGTTATTGTATTTAATACTGTTTATAATATCATAATGATGCTGATGATAATATTGCTAAGTCAACCTACGTTTTTTTTTTTTTTTTTTTTTTTTTTTTTTTTTAAATACACACTTTCTCACAACATCCCTCTTTATCGCTTTCTCTTCTCCCTCACTCTTTCAAACGCTCTTTTATTTTTCTTTTCTTTTCGTTTTATACATAAAGTTGAATGAAACTGTCGGTTTGTTTATATTGTGTATGAAATATTATACCCGTTTTCGTTTCGTTTTTATTTTTGTTTACGGTTTATTTATTTATTTATTTATTTATGTTTTTGAACGAAAGGGTTATTGATATTTATTAGTATAGAAACATTTATATAATGTACACAGGGAACTGGAACATTTCATTTTGAATGCCTCACCAACTACTATCGTAAGCCGATATATGGAAGTAATGCACGAAAATGATAGTCGTGTGAAGAGGCCTAAATAACGTTATCGAAGATATTTATACTGTACTATACTGAGTAAACATAGGAGTACAAAAGCAACAGATCGCCGGTCGCTGGTCGCTAAGCAGTCCTTTAACTGAAGTTCGATCCAATCTCCCGACATACTTCTTTGATAATTTATATGCAAAGCGATAGCGGTATTGCTTTATCGAGCTCCTATTTATCCCTATTGAATACAGAAGTCGACTTATCCAACAATATGGACTAACTATCCACGACGTGACGTGTTGACTCATATAGAGTGTAAGTACGAACATTTCGACCATTAACCTATGCCTGGTTGATTGGCGTTCAGATTATTAAGCCTTTAAAAGTCTAGAAGTGATTTTTGAACTGCTCTTACTGAAAACTAAGCAAAGCGAATTAAGACTTTCCTCCCATTTGCGATAAAAAGGAAACTTTAATTTTGTGGCATTATGGTTCGCCTTTGAACTTTATTGCGACTTTATTGACTTTCTAAACTAATCTGATGAGAGAGATAAGGACAACATTTCATATCGAATTTCCATATTGCACTTTGTTTAAAGTTTTCAAGTCAAGTCTTAGTAGTAGAAATCGTTCAATAATTTCACTATCCATTGCCGTTGCACGGCCTATGCATGGTGTATGCAATGTCTACGCAAAGTCCTCCTTTGAAGCATACATTACTTTTTCATTTCTCTGCTCGAAAGTTTTGTTTAGTGTTGTTATACCATTCACCTAAGTACGAGTGGTATGTTCATTTTGTCGAAACGTTTGCAACGCCTAGAAGACAACTCCAAGCAGCCCACAACGTATATACACTCAAATTCGCAATCGATTTAAGCATGTCCGTCTGTACGTCTGCGTTACGTCTGTTTTAAATATTCTCCTGGCCTTAAAAATGAAGCTGTTAACTTCAAATTTGTTAAAGACATTGAAAGTTCCTGCACGCAAGTTGACATTGAAAATGGGGCAAATCGTTTAAGGGACACGCCTACACTACTACGTAAAGTGGGAACAGCTCTGTTTTTGAAAAGGTATACAAAATTGGTTTTTTACACTTTACTCAAAAACTACAGCAAAGAAATTTACAAATGGAAAAAATTGACCACGCCTACCCAATATTATAGTGTCTCAAAGTCTAAATTGTTTTTCAATACTTTTATAAGGCGCAGAAAAAAATTCAAAAATCCCGTAAAGTATATAAATTGTTGGCCAGTGTCAAATTTGGAATGCATGTGAACAGGTCTGCCTATTCGTTTGTCCTTCCGTGTGGTATTTGTGGTAAACATGCTTCCGTTAGCGAAAATTAAGATATCGCTTCCAAATTTGCAAAAGCATTTGGAAGCGATCTAAATCTTTCAAAACCCGCCTACAATGCTCACACGCGACAAAAACTAGGAAAAATCAGCTGTGCCTACTGCCCAAGTAAAGAGCATGAAAATATAGTTCTTTTACTTTTTTTTTTATTCTTTATTGAGGATAACCGTGATGGGTATAAAAGATTCTCGTCACTATCGAATATAAATTTCTGATTTTGTTTTTTTTTTTTTCAAAGAATTTAATATTATTTTTTATTTACATTTACATACATGTTCACATCTGCTTATAGTTGAATACTGAATGATAATAAAGTAAAGAAAACAACTACATATATATGACCGCTTGTCAAATCTGGAAACTGCCAACTGAAAGGCCTGTTCCCCCTTCTTATTCTTGAGAAATGATCAATCATCATACCGCCATGCAAAGCGGATTTGTGAGTCGATCACGTCCGTACCGGATGAAATTTTCAATTTCCACTTTTCTTTTAAAAGCTGGTGCTATTAGCGAACATTGACCCTTTAATTTAACCACGATTCTTACGTGTTTAATATGCGACTTTACGTCGTTGCTCTTGGAATGAAAAATCTGATATAGCTTGTAACGCTACGTTGGAGACGCGGAAATGAATCTTAGCAAATTGATTATCGATTGTTAGATATTTTAATATATATATGAAATCTGTATTTCGCAATTCGAAGAAATCCCACACACAATATGCTACGATTCTCTAAGTATATTGATTTCAGAAATTACTTACTTATATGACCCTACATTACTTCATATTGTATGACTTAAGTTACTACCTGATTTTGATATAAAGCAAATTGAATAAGAAAAACTTTCTACGACCTCTAACTGAATTCCTATAAAAAAAGAGAGAATAAGAAAAAAAAAAATAATAATAATAAGAAACACAAAGAAGACCGCAGTAACAACCAAAAAAGTAAATAAATAAAATAAAAACAGACCTTGAGAATTTCTCTGATTAACATATAAAAAAAAAGACAGAATTTCTTTTTTCTTTCTGTAGAAGTGAAAAATTATAATATTGAAATTTAATTAAATCAGCTAAAAAAAAAAAAGCGATGACATTCGCTATAGCACTTTTTATCGTTAAAAAGAAAAGAAAAAAATCACACCAAATAAAATAAAGATATACCATAAGACATTTAATGTGACCTTGGTCTTGCTCGGATTATTTATATACGATGTGTATAGGAACCCTCTGTTAACTTTATCTAGCATAAAAGCAAAATTGCAGGTGAAATTTTACAAAAAAAAAAAAACAAAAAAGTGAAAAATAATCTTTTAATTGCATTAAGACGTGATAAGAAATGCTTTGTTAGCAGAGAAAGAAAAAATTTACATAAAGAAAGATTTTTTTTTTTTTTTTTTAATTAATAAAAAAACGCTTTGCAAAGTTAAGCATTACCTTCCGCTGAGAATGTTTTTATACCCTACACCCATTTGTGTTGCAGGATATATTAGGTTTGTACGGGTATACAGGAACTTAAGATAGGTTCGGTCGATTCCGAACTGTTTCTTGAATCGACCTGAGTTTGTGTGTGTCTGTCTGTCCATCTGTCGACTTTGTTTCCTTATGTCTTGAGATATGTTAATGAAACTTGGTACACTGAGTTGCTTTCATCCAAGGATGAACGCCATTGAAAATTATTCGGATCAGTCCACGCTTTCGACCACCTTCCTATATAACGCCTTATTTTGAATAGTTATTGCATGGAAGAAAATTTCTCGACATTCTCGACAACATTTTTCGACATTCTAAATTTGTGTGAAAAATTTGATGGGGCGTCTTGGGGCAATTTTTTGCATACCCTCTCATAACCATACCTACGAAAAACGAGTCATTATATGACAAAGAGGTATTACTTTTAATCAATTCATGGTGAAAACTACTTCCTAATAATAAATTTGACATAGAATTCGACTCTATCGAATTTGGACCAAGCAGATCTATTTTTTTGGATATCACCGCAACTAAAGATGCTCAGGAAATGTTTACCTTTGTATGCCAAAACGGCGCAATTGTTGACCTCGTATGATAAAAATTTGTTTATGCTAGTAATTTATTTGATAAAAAAAATGAATTATATTTCTTGGACCCCACTCCATATAAGGTTTTTCACGCAAAAAATAGTAAGCTCTTCAGAAAACGGTTAAACTTTTGATATTTTGTGAGGAAAACTGGTCCATAGTAACAAATTACACAAGAAAACTAATAATAATGAGCTTGAATCGTGTAGGGCTAGTTTTTAGATCCTAACACATATATATGGGGTCATCATCCAAACCAAACGCTTATACAAAGAATGAAAGTCTATTTTTTAGTTTTCTATGACGGAGACTGAAAAATAACAAAATTCTTAGGAAGTAAACTAAGTTTGGTAAATTTTGATTACGTTTCGATATGTGTGACCTTTCATGAAAAGTACGCCCTTCCATCAAAATAATGTGTAATGTTTGGCGTATTATTACCAATACAAGTGAATAACTAACTGTACCAGACGCTATGGCGGAGAGTATCTAAAGGTCGCTCTTGGCCGACTATAATGCTCTTACTTGTTTTTCTAGTGTTGCAGCCATCGATACTATTTGACCCCATTCAGTACATTCAAAATCTATTATAGTATTTTGAAGTATTCGCATTTTTGTTGAAATTTTTCGCTCATATTGTGTACATATGTCAGTTGTTGATGTATTCTAGCACATCTTTCAGTGTTCTAACAGAGCTAGTAAGTGTGGCTTATTATAGGTACATTCCAATTCCATTCAAATGAAACTGTCACTCGGGAACCATCACCAATCAAAGTGACAGTCCTGCTACCATGCGTTTTCAAAATGACGAAATTTGCAACCATAAGTAACACTCTCCTAGAGAAACGGGTTAGCATCACGGAACTTTCTCCTGCTATCAGGACAATGACATTAGTCATTATGATGAAAACTGGCTGACTGGTTTCAGTCGTGAATTTATTTGACCGTTCAAGCACAGCTACGATTGTGGTGTGTGTGCCTTCGGCAGTATTCATATTCTCAACAGAAACTTATTGGCCTTCCCAGTAAAACGATTGAATGTTTCATTTTGATCAAGACTCTATTTATATATATATGAATAAATCGTATAAATATTTTTGAGTGTGTTACACACAAAGGATGGAATGACAAAATTAGAATATCTTACCACCTTCCTTCCCATCGTTATGCTTTGGTCCTAAACGTAAACATCTTTTTTTTTTTGGATTTAAAAGTTTCTTTGCTTTTTATTGAAAGTAAGTAAGTAAGTAAGTGTGCATTAATTGGGCGACGGAAGGTGAATGTAATAGTTATACGTAACGGTAGAAAGAGTGTGCAAAAGTTAACATACTTTCTTTTCGATATTCGTTATAAAGAGATTACGTTTACGTGTATGTGTATGTGTATGTGGTAAGCAAAAAAAGCAATTACTTTATTGTTTTCGTAATATTCAAGTTCAATAAACTGCCAAAGTTTTTTTGTATATAAAAATTCAATTCAAGTTCAATAATAAAAACAAAAAATGATCCAAAATATTCATTCTGTGTTATTATTATAATTCACATAATAAAAACCAGCTAAAGTAAACGTAACAGCAACCAATCAGTTGTTTAAGGAAATCTTGGAGAAATTCAGTTATATATATATATGTATATAAAGAGAGGAGTGGGAAGAGAGGGACGAATGGGCAAGGGGAGCACCTTTGTTGAATAAATTATATAAATTAAGATTAAAAAATATCATAAACTTTGCATGTGTCCAGGCCCGTTCTTTTTTTTTCATATATCAAGTATGGGTGTGTGTTTCAATAAAATTTCAGATTTCAAGTTTAAACTGGCAGGCGTTAAAAGTTATGGGAAATAATTTCATGTTGTGCGAAAATCATATATCAATGTACTGGATATGTGAATAAAATTTCTTTCACGATTAGAGAAATAAGCTGGCAAGCAATACAACACACGATATACTATACTATATGTACACGTACATACGTTACACATGCATAGGCATACTCATACTCATTATATATATATATATATATATATGTGTATAAAAGCCACCAGTTAATTTGGTTGCAAATGAATGAATCATTATTTCAAATGAAAATTCGTCACTGCTTTTGATTATTTTTTTTCCCTATTGATTGTAAAATCATTTATAGATTTTCAAGCCGTAAAAGGTAATTAATTTTCTTTTTTTATTTTTGCTTGCAATGAAATGACGAAACGAAATTGCTTAATAAAATAGTGAATTAAAAGGGGAAATAAAATATAAAAAAAAAAAAATTAAAAGAAAAGAAAAGAAAATAAAAGAAAAATTTTTATAAATAATAAAAAAAAGTAAATTATTTTTAATCAGGTATAAAAATGAATAAAATAATTTTTTCATAAAATTCTTTTATGTTTTCTTGCAGATGATACTATGCAACGTAATGGCAGCAAAGCAAGTCATCCTAATACAACAAAACAACATCTTAAAGAAAATCACAATAATAACCTTAACAATAATCAGAATAATAATAATAATAATAATAATAATCAGCAGCATCAGCATAATTATCATCAACAACAACAGCAGCGACAGCAACAACCCCAACCATTATCAGAACAAAAACAGCAACAATTCCAATCACTACCAAAGCAAGAACAACAACAGCAGCATCAGCAACAACCACCGCCAATGCTGTTACCACAAACGCATACACACCAACAACAACAACGACTACAGCAGCCGCAAGCCCAAAAGAATAATTCTTCGGATTCGGGCATATCAACAGCAGCCGCTCCAATCAATAACAGCCAAAATGCAAATAGTGTCAGTAATAATAAACGTAAATCACGTAACTCGAGTAAACGTCAAGACAATAACTCTAATAGTAGTGGCAGCAATCGTAATAATAATAATAATAATAATAATAATAATAACATTACTAACAATAATATTAATGCCGCCATAACAGCAACAGGAGCAACAGTAACAGTCGCTCCGACAGTAGCGACCACATCAGGAATCAATGCAAACCATAATCATCAAAAATGTAACTCCACAGCATTTGTAGTTAACGATTGGCTACAAGAAGAAGTAGTTTATTGTTACGGATCCCGCTTAATAGCTTCTAACGTCGAAGGTAAGTTCTCGTTCTCTCTTTACGCAATATTTACGTTATATTATAATATAATGCTTACGATTGTATCGCAACCGAAAATTTTTTCTTTCAAAATTTAAATTTTTTCCAAAATGCAATGCAACGTTAAACAATGCTCTGAATTTGTTGCTGTAGTACAAAGTACATTACGTTACATTCATCAAATATTTGTAATACTTGGAAAAAAAAAAAAAATATACATTTTTTTTTGAACTAAAAAACGTTGTGTGTTTTTTATGGGTTCAAAAAGTCATTCATTTTCCCATAAACAGCAACTTATCTTAAGAACAGTGGTGCATTTTATTCCAAGAATTTTCTAGTAAGCAGATCACGTTTTTGGTTTACGGTTTCGATAACGAGTTCTCCTTTAAAATGGTGGTTACCATCTTATCTTAGTTAGGAAAGCGTTCTCTCCAGTCAAACATTAGAATGAATATGAAAATCACAAAATGTCAAGTTTTCTCCCTGTTGCTGATTGAAGCTGCTTCTTCTGCTTAATAAAGATAATGAACGGACCGATCAAGGGCAAATTTTTATTTAAGAGCAATATTTGTTTTTATTATAACATGATGAAATTCAAATTACCATAGGGCGTGAAATTAATAACAAAATACCAAAATGTATAGACAAGTATTAACTTTTTATACCCTGCAGCAAGTTTATGTAACACCCTGAATTAAGGACATGAGATAGATCGATCCACCTTTTATTAGTTTGCCTGTGCGTCTGCCGGTTTTGTTTGTTTTTGTGTTCAACCTGCAGTCCACAGCTTTGGGGATGTTTTGATGAAATTTGGTACGATAAGGTGTTTTTGCGTAAGGATGGTCACTATTAAGAATGGTTCACATCCGATCGCTTTTTCGACCACTTTCCTGATAACGACTTTTTTAAAAAAGTCATTACATGAATAATTGTGGGATCGAGTAGGATCGGCGCAGCTCGTTGGGATAAGAAACAAAGGGCAAAACTTTTTTTTTACGTGATACACACGATTCTACTATCGACTTGAGAACTTAATCGAACAAAGTGATTACCTTAATAAGCCAAGAAAAGTATCCGTTTCAAAGCGAGTGCAAAGCACATTAAACATAAAAGTTATTTCATGTAAAACGAGAGTGAACAGCGAAATGAGATGGCAAGTGATTATCGATATCTGAGGATGTTAATTTGGCGATTAGGCGATAGGCAGGCGATAACATCCTAGTTTCCTACTATTGAAGCACCTATCGGAAAGCATTCATTGATTCTTCATGCAAAATAGATTCTTTTTCTTTTAGCGATTCAAGTCACGCCCCATGTGCTTTTTTATCCACGTACTTCAGAAGACGAATGAAATCGATTTTGTTTTATTTCGCCCCAGGCCGCCCACTATACACTATGTTCGTATATGTTCATCTGATATGCTGCACATATAACACATATGGTTTTTTAGTCAAGCGGTACTTTACTCTCACTTTTGTGGCACTTTCGGTGTGCCCAAGCTGACGATTTTTGGGGTTTACAGCAACGAAGGAAAAGAAAACAAGAAACACTTGAAAATCCAAAAATCTCTCGATACATTTTCTTAAATGAGAAAAAGCGAGGGTCCTTTATTGTACGACTTTCAAGTTAATGGAAGTACGACAAGCCAAAGTACAAACTAATTTTTGTTTTCATTATAATGTATTACGTATTATGTATGTAGGTATAACCCTTTCTGACCACCATCGCGGCTGCACGTATAGGGCGTATCTCCTTTCCGACAGAAAGGGAGTGAAAGGAGTTTTTGTTTTTACCTCATTCCCTATGTCATGTGCGGCTGGGTGTGCGTACTTAATTTACTTATGAAACGCTGTACTTGCCTGAATGCAGCGCTGCACTTAGCTGAATGCAGTGCTGCACTTAGTTGAATGCAGCGCTGTGCAGTTGTGAGCAGTAGATAATTGCACCGCTGCATTTAGCTAGGTGCAGCGCTGCATTCAGGCAATGCTTCATAATGAATTAAGTGTTGGCTACCTTAGTATTATTATTATTTATTGCGTGGACTAACCGTATCGCAGCCTAGAGGATCTATTGTACACACATGGTGTCTGATTATGTTTTAAGTTTTTCTTTGCAAAATTTGGACTGTTTGGATCTGCCCCTTGTCATTTGTTTGTTACAGTTTTAAAAAAAGTAAGCTTAGCTCTTTATAATGTTACTCATATACGTTACTTTATCAATCTATTCCTATGGCCTATGAATAGGAAGCATAACAGAAAACGGACTTAATTATGACTTAATTCGAGAAGTCTGCCTATTTAAAATAAAATAAGCTTTATATACCTACCATTAAAGGACATTTTGTCAAAATATTTGCAACATTTCGGAAGAAATTTCAGAGATCCTATCCAGAATATAAACTCTTGATCAAATTCTCTATCGATTTAACCTATTTGTCTGTCTGTCTATCTATCTAGGGTGAACATTTTCATGGCCGCAAAAATGAAGATATCAGATGCAGTTTTGGCATATATGGAGATATCAAGACATCGGCTTCAGATTTTGTAAACAGCCGTTGGGTCCAAATCTCTCAGTATACTCCTAAAAAAAAAAACGAGTGGCATAACAGATCCGTTCGCAGCTGAATTTTAAATATAATTTTCTCACTCGTTATTAATGGCACAACAATCGTCGTTACAGAGTTTTGTTTTCAGTGAAGCGAGCAGCAGAGCAGTAGAGATCTTTAGTTCCTTTCAGTTCGTCCTGTAAATATGTCAAGAACCGATTACGAGAATAGCACGTGATTCTCATATGTGAAGGAGTAATAATTCTCTAAACTTTTGTCATTCCTATCTTGGAAATATTGGTAGCGGAACATTTTTCAATCCAATTCTCTACTAAGTGTGTGCCATAACATTTCCAATTATTGGTTTTTCGAGAAGGAGGCGAAACACAGCTTTTTCATTTATTTATTTTTTGATAACAGAACTCATTATTTATTAATCAATTAGTAAAACAAAAGCAGTTTCTTAAAAACACTTTTTTTTTTTTCTAATTTAAAATGCTTAAATGAGAATCTGGTCTGGTTGTTCAAGCGACCAACACAGCTTTTTTTTTTTGCAGTTTCTACAGTAATCCAAAAATGTGGATGTGCAAATATTCACATATTCTTTAGCAAAAAAATTTCTATGTATTACGTGTGTTTGCGTTTTGTTTTTCTTTTTTTTTTTTTTGAATATTTATTTACAATAAAAAAGTTTTTAATTATTTTGTTTGTCACCCATAAAAAGTGCAATTTTCTGTTTTTTCGTTTTATTTTTAAAATATTTGTTTTTTTACTTTTTTTCTACTGATAATAAATAATAGTAAAAAAAATTTAAAACCTGACATAATAGCCAGTAAAATATTCACGTTAAACGCAGTAATTCCAATATCAATGTTTTGCTATAAATGTAAGTAAGAGACAAAAAACGAAAAACTTTCGCAGAAGAAACAAATGAAAAACGAATCTTACCAAAACTCCTATCCATCTCTCCATCTCTGGCAAATGTATTGGAAAATGTGAAGAACTTTAGCTCCGATAGAGGGAATTATTATAGCGTTATTTGCATTGAAATCGAGGAAAATTTGTGGCTATAAAAACGACTATGTAAACTTTGGCTATCTATCTGCAAGCTATTCGGTGGTTTAATTTGTAGATTACCTATTACAAAGCCAATGTTATACCAAGCATGTCGAAATTTTTTCAATACCCAGAAGGAAGCTACCGACACCTCATTAACTATGTATATTTTTAATCAGCATCAAATTTCCATTTAAGCATGTCCGTCTGTCTGCCTGTGGTAAACATTTTCCTGGTCGCAAAATTGCAGCAATCCGCTTCAAATTTGGCGCAACGATTGGAAGTTCTTAAAAGAAGACTGGTGATGAAATTAAGCCAAATTGGTTAAAGAACGCGGCCGTAGCACAACCTGACAACCTGACATCAGCTCTGTTTTAATCGTTGTTTATAAACCACAATAAATGCAGTGACAAAAATTTTTGTTTTATATTCTACTGGTTGTCCTGGAGCACCTGTATAAAAATCTGAATGAAAAGATCGGCCACGCCTATTCAATATTATAGAGTATTAAAATTTCATTCTATTATCAAAACAGAATATTAAGCTCGGTGATAAATAAAGAGATCATAAAAGAGATCATAGCAATTTTTCGATTTGAATTTGAATTTCAATTTGTTTTGCAACTACAGAGCTCGGATAAACGCCACATCCATACATTATTGTTACACAGTTTGAATATGTTTTCATTGTGCGAGTAAATTGTATAATTAATAATTATAATAATTGTATAATTAATATATATAATTAAGTAATTACGGTCATAAGATCTGCTACAACACTTGTAAAAAAGTTTCTCATGGATAAGAGATCATTGCTAATACATAATTTTAGGCCATTACACAAAAAAAAAAAAAAAAAACAACCGACGCCACTACCAATAGTTCTTAGATTTGATTGGAGGTTGTTCCAACAACGAGCGCAACATACACGCGCAACAAATGACTTGTCATCGGCTAATGTCGTTATGAGGGAAATGATAGTTTTGCAGACTGCTACTAGATGGATATTATAATATATGGATAAAGTAACAAAGTCTTAATTTAAAGGCTTTTTTTTTTCCTTTTATTTTTAATGCGGACCAATTATTCGGGGGATGTGGCCTGGTCGTTAACAGGGAAGAGAAAGAAATAGAGAAGTGGTGACCACAGCCTAGCGGACCGATGAGAGTGTTATGCATTTATCGACTAAGCTGACTCATATGAACTACGACAAAAGAAAACTGTATTGAACTTGAGATTTGAACCTGCGACAGCTGACTTGGTAGTCACGGTTCCTACCTACTCCGCTACCCAGACGGTCATCTTTAAGGAAGAGTTTGAAGAACGGATAAGATCATGGACTGAGAGAGATAAAGCGCCCGGCTTTATGGATAAATGATTTTAATTGAGCAAAATTATATTACAACGGATCCTGCCAAGGGAAAGGTTTTTAATTTTCACCTTTTTGTTGACAGCTCTTGTGAAAGATTTCGCCAAAATTAAGTGAAAAATATGAAAGTTGATGCGTCGCCTGTTTTGAAAAACCATGTTTCGAAATACGCGTTTCACGCGTTTAAAGGTTTCGAATTTCGTTATGTCCATATAAGTTTTAGAATATTATACCCTATGACACTTGTGGTACATGAGTACATTAGGGTTGGGCGGATGTATGAAACACCGAGAACGAGTTGAGATAGATCATCTTTTATTATACTGATCGTTTCCGAATCACTGAACTCTAAATTTTTGCGTCCGTCCTTCGGTCTGCCTGTCTTTTTCTTATGTTCAACTTACAAGCTACAATTTTTGAAATATTTTGATGAAATTTCGTACACGAATATATATATATATATATATATATATATATATTGGCCCAATGGCGAACACTATTGAAGTTGGTTCGGATCGCACCACTTTTTTGAGCGCTCCTCATATAAAGACTTATTTTGAAAAATCGTTACCTTTATTCTGCTATCCCCGGGACCATAAAAGTGCTTTTCCAAGCTCTTATCCTCTTATTCAGAATTTTATGTTTTAAAAGAAGTCGCTTCTGCTGCATGCATTGACGATCGAATCACGTTTTGGGTGTTACGAAACAGCGAAGCGACAAGAAAGTCTCAAATTTAATAACCAAATTCATAATCAATATGAAAAACCGTATCCCAAAAGTTTTACTTGCTCGGCACAAGGCATTGAAAGCTCTGGAATCAGGTCGTCCACCCCAGTGCGTATCTAAACAAAGGCCGTCTCAATGAAGCTGCATTACCGAAGAAATGCTTGTACGTGAAATATCTTTTTAGTTTTTTTAGAGAAGTTAAAAATCCAGAGCTAAGAAGAGGACATAAGTTTGTGTATAACTTCTCAAGCGGAAATCATTTGGACGGTTTTAAGGGAAAAATCAGAAATTTCGAAAAAATAATTAATTGCAAGCAATGATTTTTTTCCACATATTTTAAGAGATCTAAAGCATCTATTAAGGAATATTTGTGAGCAACGCAGAACCCCCTGCCCACTGTCCCGATCCACGACCTTAAGCAAAGCGAAAATAGTATTTGAAAAATTTACAAATTTATTTATTTTGCTTTTATTTATTATTAATTTTCTTTCCGTTTTATTTAAAAGCTCTAAACAACGTCATATGTTAAAATTAACTATGAATAAATGTTTGAAAAAACGTATAAAATTTATTAAGAGTTAGAAAAGAGAAACAGCAACAAAAAAGAAAAAAACAAAAAAAAAAAAAAATCAAAAAGAACAAAGAGAAAATATTTAACATATTTGAACAGATATTTTTATTATGAATCATTGAAGTAGCGAATTAAGTAAATAAATATTGTTATTAACATATTTTTGATGTATTATTTATTTTATTTCTTCCAAGATATTAAAATTTTCATTTTCATTTTTTTTTTTTTTTTAATTTTTTTTTTTTTTAATTATTATTGAGATAATTGAGATAATGATATATTTTTTTTTAATATTAATACTAATAATACATGTTATGTGGCTGCTTCCCGCCATATTACACTCACATAACTCATTTATGCGAATATGATTTATTTATTTTAGTTTTTTAATTCGATATTTTGCATTACAATTTTTATTAATATTTATTACCGCATTGTTATGACCGTAGCAAATTAAACTTGTTTGCTTAATAAACGGTTGCTTGCTATTATTATTATTATTATTATTAATTTAAATCATTCAAACATCAAGTTTTCATCGGCCCGAAAAATTAATTTATAGAATTTTTTTCTTTTTTTTTTTTTTTTGCTATAATGGACATAAGCCACCACTGGTGGCTGTTGTGCAAACAAAAATAATCGGATCTTTTTGTTTCTGTTTAGGCAGGCGTTTATTAACGTAACGTAATGATATATGTATTTTATGAAATGCAAAATATATTGCTTAACTATTATATTAATGATAAATAACGTGTTGTTTATTAAAGTTAGGTAAAGTATTATTCTATTTGGCGTGTGACTTAACATAGCCAGAATTAGTTTTTTGTTTTTATAACCATCGCCGAAGGACGGGGACTATATTCATTTTGTCAAAATGTTTGCAACGCCCCGAAGGCAGCATCAGAGACGCGACAAAATATATATAAATATTCTCAATCAGGATCAAATTCTAACCATGTCCGTCTGTCCGTCCAGTTAGAAGCAGTGAGCAAATCTTGTGAACTATAAGTTCTTGCCAATGTCTCGCTTTGATTTTACCGAATACCCTTTACTACGCATTCGTTGGAAACCAGAACGAAATAAGTGTTAATTTGGAATAATAGGGATTAAAAACCCAATCAGAGAGCGTCCAATAACTGATACAAATGAATATTATTTTTTACATATTATAGACAAGGAGAGAGAGAGAGAGAGAGAGAGAGAGAGAGAGAGAGGGGCGTTCGGGAGATTAATATCGCTTAGTAGATCGATGCAAAAAGTGATTTCGAATCGATCGATCTATCTCAAGTCAAATATATATATATATAGAGAGGAATATTAATATCCTTGAGTCTAGGAGAATTTTTTTATGTCAAGCGAAATTTTTACGTTCAACATTTTTATTAAAGTTGTAAATATATATATAAATCATATAATCTGACCTACTTATTAAGTTTTTTGTTTTTTAGACACTTCAAATTCATTTCACTCGACATATATATAAAAAAAAGTAATATTTTTTTTTGTTTACATTATTAATAATATTTACATTGATAAGTTTAAGCTAATTTATATTTTATCAATACTTATAGAAAATATACTTCCAACGCCGAGTAAAGATTACGATCATAAACGAATCATAAAATACAATCGATGCGATATTATCAATAACCCAAAATATAACATCGTTACGTAAAAACGCCCATTTTTTTGGTTTTACGGTTTTGTCAAAATATTTTTGAGATCACCAGCCTTGCGACCAGTTACTCTAGTTAGTCATAAAAGAAAACAATTTCTTCAGCTTCTTTTCCATAGGTTTATGTGACTTTTTATCAATTGAATTATTTGGAAGCAAGAGTCACAATTAAACTATCGGAATCCGCCTGAGTGGCCGAGTAGGCAAGAGTCTCGACTAGTAATTCAATGGTCGTGGGTTCAAATCTTAAGTGCGGTAGAGTTTTTAATTATAATAATAATAATAATAATAAGTCAAGTTTTTACCAAAAGCCTCTTTGAAAATGTTTACTTAATTATCTTTTGCGCGAAACTCTCCCAGACTTCAAAAAATTTTCAACTTATCATGGTTTAGATACAGACACAGTATCAGTTTTCAAGGTCTGATGATAATTGGGATCAGAGTTTTTTAATGCACTCGTAAGCATCGGAAAATGGACGGCGTAATTATAACGATAGGTCGTTTAATTTCCTAGCTAGAAGATGTTGCAAAGGCCTCGCTCGTTGTCGGTCAATTATTTATGTTTGATTGATTTTCTTTGCATATCATTCTCTTAAGTTAGTTTCAATGAGAAAAGGTCTAACAATGTCGTACCCCACCGTCTTGACGGCCGTTTCGATGCGTTGCGAAGTAAAAAAAAAACCGCTTCTTGACTTGTTTCTGCCGTTCCATTCAATCACAATGAGTCACGCTTATGGCATTAATTTTGGATCACAATAAAGTCAGTTCATCCTTGAGCACATTATATTCACACATACCGAATTGATGTACAATATAAATTCAGGTTGGATCTAAGACAGGGTGGAATTAATATTTGCATACATGAAGCTTACGTAGAAGATAAAATATTCAGGATCTACCCCATCCTACGAACTTATTGAGTGATATGTTGCATATTCAATTTTCTGATCTAGTATTGCTGAAAACAAAATGCAATAATTTTGTCTTCGCATCGAAGGCATTATGTAATCAAATCTTTCGAAATCCACAAACGTAATTGTGTTGCAGGAAACCGACATTGTACAGTAATTTCGAAAGTAGATCGAACCCATCTACAAATATTTTAAGATCAACTAGCAAAGAAGCTTTTTAATAAAGAAAGGGATCTCATCTAAGTAGCTCGGAGGATTGTAGGAGAACGATGGCAATCACTCTTTATACCCTACATTACTTATGTTGCAAGGAAATATTAAGAGTGTATGTATATATGCAATACTTTGAACTACTTATATTGATCGATTCAGAATCACATTTAGAATCATATTCTGAATCGATTTATGCTTTTCTGGTTCGTCTGTCCGTATGATGTCCGTATATGATCAAAATATACTGATGAAGTTTGTTTACGTGGACGTGTTCTGCCCGGAGAACGAATCCTGTTGAAAATGATTCAGGTCGGACCACTTTCTCGGCCTTATACGCCTATAACGCCTTTTTTTGTTTTTTTTTGTTTTAGAAGTCATTGTATGAATAACTGTGAGGTGGTGTAGGATATCTAATGATGTGCCATGACCCATTATGTGGTTTTTAGTGGCTAATATTTGATTCATTCTTTTCGACCTTTAAATGAAATATTGTTTTGGTAAACTGAATTTTTAATGTGAAGGGCGCCGCTCATTTTCCCAAGTCATTAACATGGATATGTAATTCTTTTTCTTCTACTGCATGAGAAATCTTTCATGTAATTTAAAAAACGCACTCACACGCAACATAAACTTTCCCAGCTAATTTTCTTTGAAGCAAGCTTTAGAGATTTTTTTAATTAATTTCACCTACAAAGAGAAAAAATATTCGGAAGTGCTACAAAGTCGATGATTCAAAAATCTTTAGCACAGCGATTACCGCTTTTATCACTTAATACCATAAAGAGAATCCAATTTTTTATAAAAACTAAAAAACAAACATATAATGATTTTATGTTAGACCTAAGAAGGTTTGATGCAGTTGTTCACTGTAAATGCATTGGACATCTGCTATGGAAAAGGGAGAGAAGAGATGGAGAAAGGAACCCCTGGCTTAGAAGTTTTTCGCTTTCACTAGATTCACTTTTATCAATTCTCCCTTGGCTCTCTGTATATATGTAATTAATGCTTCAATTAGTTAAACGGTGTATACTTTGTATCAACTGCGTGCTTTCTTTTTTGTTTTTTTCCACTTTACAACGATTTTCAAGTGAAATTTTTTTCTTAATAAATATATATTTAATAGCGAAAGGCAAGAACGTGGTAAAACAAATGATACTTTGGACTCTTATTACTAACTAACTAATAATAACTAGAGAAAAGTATAACTTTGATTTATTGATCGATGTCGACTAAACTCAATTAATAATAATAGCATTCAAAGTAATTCAGTTTCTTCGAAACATTTGCTTCTGGGTATAACGGTGCATTGAGTAGAAAAAAAAAAAAAAAAAAAAAAAAGGGTAAAACAACAGTAAATATAAAGTAAATGGTGAATAGGGTCATCATAGTTAAAACTTGAACGAAGTATATACATAAGTTGTAATATAGTGAAACGAAATCCGAAATATTGCGACAGTCATCAAGAATATCTAAAAATAAAACAAATCAAACAATAGACAATAATTTAATTAATAAGTATACGGTACTTAAGGTAACTTTTAATCATTCATTAGTCGAACTACTTGTGTATTTATTGCAGCTTGAGAAGTAAGAGAAATTTTAAATCGCTTTTCTAAAATGCAAAATAAATGCTTAGAAGCTAAAACTTCCTTTGTAGTAGGACTGGAAAGTTTGCAAACAGCAACAAGCAAAACTGTGTCCCGCCTGAAAGTCTCTCAGGAACTTGCTCTCATTAAAAAATGCTTCTGAATCGTTCCGATGACTCTTTGAGTGGTTTATTCGTTTTTTTTTTTTCCCAAATCCGTAATACGGAAATAAATACAAAAAAGAAAAAAAGAAAAAAGGTGTGGTTCAACTAAAAATATTCATATTACTTATGTAATGTCTATGAAATAACGTGCATGAGCAGTAAAACTTTTTATTGTTCATTAGGGAGAATTTTTTAAGTTGCTTTAATGAAAAGTGACTGTTCAACCAGGTATCTGTTCGTCTATCCGACTGTTTCATTCGAAACCAGTTCGATAATTTAGTCCAAATTGGCCGTTTAACCAGCAACCTGCTTGTCTAGCCGACTGTTCGGCTGCCATCTGTTCGTTTGTTGAATTAATCAAAGCTGGTCGTGTTCGTCTATCCGTCTCTTTTAGTATTCGTTTGTTCATCCAGCGACTATATATAATCAACCGTTTTTTCATCCACCTATTTGTCGATCGATCTGTTTGTCCGTCTATCCGTATATATACACATGTGGAAAAAATAGGTACCAGGTGTATTTTTCAGTTCTCCACCAGTAGACATTGGAAAAGGTAGCTTTCATACAGCTCCAACAACATGTGTGTTTACATGCGGCAAAACTGTTCAAACTTAATTCGCTGAACACCACGTGAGTGGGGTAGTTCTTGCGCAAAAAAAAACTGGGGACTTTTATTTAGTAAATTTTTCAACTGAACATTGAAATAGGTGCGTTCGCGTCCTCTTTAAAGTTGCGAAAAGTGAAATGTTTTGTAATATCATGTTGTGAAGGCGGATTGCAATATGGATTAATGTTTACAGGAATATTAGATAGGGAAGAAGCAGGATGGCTAAGTTTATCATCTTCGAAATCAGGGGAAACATACAAACTTTTTGCCGCATCCATAAGTTTGTCAAGAATGCTTCAAGCGCTCAAAAAAAACAAAATATCTAGAGACGCGGAGCAGTGAAAAAAACTTCTCCGATAATGTCTACACATGCATTTATATATTCATTTGTTTGTTTATTCGCATATCTTCCTAGTCACTTTTTTTATTCATTTAATTCATTTATTAATTTATTCGTCACATATTCATCTCGTTGTTCATTCACGTATTCGGTGAATTCAACTGTTTGCTAATGGATCTGTTCATCTGTTTGTTCTGTGCATTCATTCTTCTTCTCCTACATCTTTCTTCACTAACCCTTTGGTTTCCCCAGTTTCTCTAGTTTAGTCGTGTGGTTTTCTTCTGTCATTCGGTCAATCAATAATTGATGACAAAGGATTAAAAACCGCGTATGTTTATGAAGTCTCCCAACCCCTCCCCCCCTCACTCCACCAAAAGAAGTTGAAAATTTGAAGATATAATTAATAATTTGCGACAACTGAGTGCACACATCAAAGCCTGCATGCATATAACTCGCGATTTACGACTCCTCCCGTATGACATGTCCATAATTTTACGGAAACGAGACATTCTGGCTCTCCACTGATAGATGGATTATGCAGAATATCTGAAATTTAACTACATATATATATATATATATGTGTGTGTGTGTGTGTGAAGCTTGTTGGCTTGTTTTGTTTTTAAGGATAAAGAAGAAGGAGTATAAGTGAGTTTTGCGACTTATGATCGATTTGTAACCTCTACAAATGCATATGCAAATGATTTTTGGAATATTGTGTGTCTGCTGTAGATGATTAGCAAAACTGATGGATTTTGTTTTGTTCCTTTGTTATTAAGCTCATTAAATTCCTACGATAATAATACATTTTTAATAAATAAAAATATTTAATATATAATAATAAAAAAAAAAGAAAAAAAATAAAAAAAAAAAAACAAAATCGTATTGAAAAATATTGTCAAATACTTGCGTTAATATTTTTTATGAAAATGACAACGCAACCGAAAAATTGATTACGTTGCCATCTCGTGACTACTTCTAACTACTTGTAATAGGCTTACTATGTATGAGTTTATCAGTGTTTACGTTGTGTAGTAAAACGAAAACAAAAAAAAAAACAAAAAGTTTCTGATAATAATTGTTTGGGAGCTCCTCTAGCCTACCTCAACTATTTGCTATGCATTATGACTGCACAGACTCAGAGACAAGAAAAGGTGCTACAAAAACACAGCCATGATATATATGTATATTCTATCAGCATTTTATTGCGTTTTCTTTTCTTTTTTTTTCTTCTGCGATAACAAATTCGCAGGGAACACAAAATAG
>CCAG010012285.1:0-30196 GCA_001077435.1 Glossina morsitans morsitans
CCGTGGAACACACAAAAGTGTAATGGGAAAATGGGGACAAAAAAAAAAAAAAAAAAAAAAAAAAAAAAAAACAAATAACTGGTTCAACAAAAACATTTGCTTAAATCTCTATCTGTCTAACGAACAATTCATTGAAATTCTGACACAATTCTGAAAAAAAAAAATTACAACAACAAATTTTACACTAAATATGAGTGAAAAAAAAAAAAAGTAAAATACAAAAATAATGAAAGCATATATGGAGGTGAACACATACACCGTGAACCGTAGAGTGACGCACCGTCTTGACATAACTACATACGTAGTGATTTTTTTTTTTTTTTTTATATATAATGGTGTAGATGTAGTAGTTTTTCATTTTTCATTTTTTTTTCTTTTTCTTTTTCTTTGTATAGTAATAATAAATATACACAACTCGAAACTTGACACAGTGAATAGAATACAAAAATAGTTAAGACTGCCGGCATTTTTCAAGGTTTCCCATTATATACCGACCGATCGACCGACCGACCGATCGACCGACTCGAATATGTATATTGAATAAATGAGTTTGTGTTGTCTCTATTGTGTTTTGGTAGATTTTTATGTTGTTTGCTTTGTGTATTATGTTGGTATTTTTTTTTTTTAATTTTAATCTTTTTTTGTTTGCTATTTTTCGTGATTAGTTTCGCTTGTCCATGCACACACTATCATATATATTTTGATGGTGTTAATTAGCAAATTTTTTGTGGTCGCTACTGCTGAAGTAATTGAGGGAAATTATTGATTCTGAACACCGATCTACCTAAAGATGAAATTTCTTTTTTTTTTAATTATGAAAAAAAATTTAATTTTTATACTAAAAGAACAATTATTGCCTATTTGCTCGCTTATTTTTATTTTGTAAAACATACAAATACCGCTTCTGAAGATCTCAGAAAAAATGTTTTCTAATGATTTACTACAGTCTTGTAATCAAAAATGGAGTTTCCCAAGTCTTCGTTACGATAAACGATTTCTTTATGATTTTAAAAAAGAAAAAGAAGAAAAAATAAACATTGAAATATAGCTCTACTCCCCGACAGTCTGACTAAGATCAACTAAACCTTTAGTTGAGTTAGTCATCAGCGATTTAATAAATAATAGGTTGAACTAAGGTATACTTGAAACTTACTGCCTACGTACGTGTTAGTGAAAGAGTTCGAAGACCGGTCGAAATTTGAGCGTAAGACATACCTGTATAACAAACGCTTTTCTGTTGTTAGTGTGCACAAAAGCTACTAGCAGATGAAACCTACATTGCTTACATTGCCTAGTAAAAGCAAAGCGCTTAATATTTATGAAGTTTTTCCCTCTGATGAAAAACAAGAGAAGAAAGTTCATCGTGTGACAATGATTTCCCAGTCGAGATATTTCGGGTTTCTTTCACCTTTTACTGAACGACTGACTACGTTTTTGGCTAAATAACATTCCATCAGAGGAAAATCGCTTACCTAGTGACTTCTCGATTTGATTTTGAACTTTCAGGTTTGGTAAATTCGAATCATGCCATGTGATGTTTTGGGCATCTGCCCATGAACAGTATGACTGCATAAAATTAATGTGCAATTTTTTGTGTCTTATTTTTCAAATAGCGAATAACTGTACTTGGCGAACTGGTGAAGAGTATCTAAAGATCGGCCTTGCCCGACTGTAATTTTCTTTTCTTTCTTTTCTACTATCTCTTGATTACCTACGTAATAGATTTGAATTGATTGCACCGCACGGCTTTTGTTATTCGAAATTCAACTTTCATCATATGTTAAACGTAGGAATTGTACATAATTTCCTAAAATTTTTTTCACGTCACATATGGAACGACGTTATTAGTATGCCAGTAGGAATTTAGATGTCAATTTAGAAAACGTAATTTTGTTTAGTTTATTTTGCATTGTTCTCTACTGTTCTACGTTGGTTAATACGTTAAAAACAAACTATAAAAAAGTTGTGTTTGGCTTAAGCCGTCGCATCTTCAATTGAGCAGACACCTATCCTAATGTAAGTGTTTCGAAACCACTATATGTATATATTATGTGTACGTGAAATTGGAAAATATTTGCCATAAGCTATTTATAAGCTACTGATGAAAATGTTCCAAATTATTTTTTAGGTTATTTTAACTTTCACTGGATTATAAATATGTTTGAACAACATTCGCATTTTTGATAGGTACGTCGTCAAGCAATCTCTGTAAAAACTACTTTCTTATGTTTATGTTGATAGGAAAATGCATATTAGTCATCATATTGGTTTGTCACAACAAATTTCCAAATCAGTTAGCTATATATAGTCCTTAGTAGAGAAAGGAAAATTCACCTCTGAAGATAAACGTATGCGTTACTTGATCACTTCAAAAGAAATTTGAAGTGTTGAAATTGAGATTGAGATTCTAGCATGACCAATTGTATATATAGTATTTCGAAGAGCACCAACTATTGACAGATAGTTGGCCGGACGGACGGACGGAGAAAAGATTTTATCATGACCATATTGGAAGTTAATATGTATATATGTATGTAGTATATACCCGGTAGTCCCCCCCTCTCCCCCCATCAACCCTTTCCAACATTAGAACTTTGGAATTTATTTGGATTGCACATTTCCTCTTATGACAAACGCTTGATTATACTAATTAGATTTCACCTCTTATATATTGATATATTTATATGTATAGACATTTATGTTTTCATTTAAATTTATAATTCGACCTAATATGGCTGCCGTTGACCTCGTTACCAAGTTTCATTTTGTGTAAAGAAAAAAAATATATATGTATACATATATATACATATATATATATATAAACATACATTGTGCATAGACTCAATATAAATATATATATATATATATATATGCAATATATGTTATTATTCATAAACATGGATAATTGCTGTATATCTATGTATATATATATCCGTATACATGTCGTACATGTATATTGCGTGTATGCAGAAGCTCTTAGTAAAAATGTAAAAAGCAATTCAAATGATTCCAAATCATTTGAATCGTATCGGTCAATATCGGTCTTGCATATTTGCTCGTCTGCAAGCGTCGAAAGACCTTCAATCCTTCGAGTAACTGCTTGATTTGGTCAATAAATCTCCTTTCAAATTAAAATCTCTTTAATTAATTTACGCTCGGTTCTCATTCGAATTTATAAAATTCGATGGGGTTAAGAGAAGCGGGAAAACCTTTGCAAACAGAGATTCTCTGTGGAACTGCACACATATAGGCAATATATTATTGCTCATGAATCCCAATATAAGTAATATATATATATGTACACGTTTTTTGTTGTCTTCAAAAATATTAATATTTATAATTGTTCGTGATTACTTATACACAAACACACACACACACACACACTCGTACGCATTTTGTTAATAAACAAAAAAAATAATAAAATTATGTACAGGTATTGTTAATAATTTATATGATTGCCAAACTCTCCAAAAAAAAAAAAAAAAAACTAAAGTAAGAAGAAAAAAAGACAAAAATTAACGAGTTACTGTCACGTAATTTTTGTTTAAAATGAAACAACCAAAAGCCAACGAAATCACCTCAGTAGTCATATTAATGAAAATAAATTTTTCGAAATATTTTTTATTTTTTTTTTTTTTTTGTTTGTATTGTGTGTTAATATTGTCTATATTCTTAGATGTTTGCCTTTGAGTATGCGAGGATGTGTGTGTGTGAATAGTTTTTTTTTTTTTTTTTATTGTTAGGCATGTTTTTCAAATTTCCGATTTTCTTTAAACAAACTTGCCTTACATTTTGTTTACATAAATAACCCGGTTCTTATCGTTATGCCTGATGGATATTGGTTGGTTATATATAATATATATATATATGTAATGCATTTACCGATAAAAGAAAAGATTAGCATTAGCAGAAAGTTTTATGATACTTTGCCATATTCCCACCGTCATTAGTGCAAATTCCGTGCGAAAATCATATCAATATTTGATAAAATTTTACATGACATGACATGTTGGTTCCCGTCTTACTCTGGTAGAAACAAAATTTCCCAAAGTATTAGCAAAAAAAGAATTATAAATCGATTTAGGAAACTTAGGATACTTCAGTCGCCGACGCATAATGCATACTGCATACCTGGCTTCGCAAGGTAACAAATCGATACGGTAACGTCCCACGTAAGAGAGAGAGAGAGAGAGATTATCAATAAAATCAGAAAAAAACATTTTCTAAAGGTATTTGTTGTTACCTGCTTTAACGGTTTATAAACCATGGATTTGCTCGAGGCAAAGAGATTTAAATTATAGTTTTCGAAGAGAGAAGTCGACCAAAAGTGTGCGTTTAAGTTCAATACACAAAATTTCGGTTAAATGTGAAAATGAATATTTCAATCTTTTAAATAAATTCCCACGGTGTTTAAACTTCAAAGGTACGTACGAAACTAAATTCAGAAATATTAACGATCGACGGCATTTTTTATGTAAAGAAAAATTAAAAAGACTCTACCGTTGTTTGTATACAATTGTATACAAAGTATACTGGTATTCTTTCGAGAATATCGTTAAAAGTTTGAATTTAAAATTGAAACTGAATTGCGGCATGCATTGAAAACAGTTTCAATTATAGAGAAATCGTTGGATATTATTGCTATTGCTTGAAATTATTATAGGAAGGATAGAGATAATCTAAAATGTATTGAAAGAAGTAAGAATGATGTTCTCCTTCTCAGACGATATATGCAGATTTAGGCCCATTTCGGACGAATTCTCTCATATCTGCCTATCGCGTATATATCGCATGTTGTTTCAAACAAACAACATACGGATCTAACTTTGTAAGCTGTGAAGCTAAACTTTAATCTTAAGAGATCTAATTCCTGCTTAATTATGGAAGGACGCTTATCCTTAGACTTAATCTGGCCAGTATCTCTCTCAATCCAGTTTACATTCAACCAAATTAAACAAAACACTATTAACAAATTAAGATGTTAATTAGTTCACAGCATAGTTCAACGTAAAGAGTTTCAGTTCCAAACTAAATACTTTTTTATAACATTTCTAGGCTTAAAGTACTAAGCAAGCGAACTTAAACTCTAACTATTAAACTAACTATCATATTATAGCAAAGAATGTAAGACCGAGGCAACCAGCAAAGGTGACGAAAGTAAGCAGTGTAAAATATTTTAGGCTTAAAGCATACACTAACAGCGAAAGTAAGCTTATCCGTGCGCACGAGTGGCCGAGTAGGTAAGAAATGCCGCAGGGAGACCAGTGAGCGCTCAGTGTAGGGAATATTCCGGGAACGACAGACGCGAAAATTAAGATGTCGTTTACAAATAAGCAAAAGAATTCGGAAGTGATCGAGATTTTTTAAAACACGCCTATAACGCCCATATATCTATATATTTTGTTTTGAAAATAGAAGCAATCAGCTGCGTCCACTCCATATTAAAGAGCGCGAAAATTTCCTTCCTTTACTTCTTTTGTCTTTTTTTTGGGGTAGACGATGATGGGTATAAAAATAAAAATGCGGTCCCGAACGAATTTAATTACCTTACTTGTTAATATTTTGTAATGGAAATTAGTCCTCAGCAAATCAACCGCAGAGAATTTGGATCATGTAGACTTAGTTTATAGACCGCATCATATATAGGGCTTTCTCATGCAAACAAACTCTTCTATGGCGACAAAGCTTAGTTTGTGGGTTTGTATTATAACGCAACTGGAAAAATATAAAAACTTCGATGAGTAAATAACGCTTGCTAAATTTCAGACCACGCTGACATTTCCGCATTCTCGAATGTGAAGCCTTCCATAAAAATGTTGTATTTACTTTTAAGAGAAGTGGCGTAGAGCATCTAATCGTCGGCCTTGCCCGACTACAGCACTCTCACTTGTTTCTTTTCTTTCATTCACACTGCGTTCTCAGCCAGCCCCTTAGTGCCTCGCGCAACTGATTGCGGTCCTGCCATTTTCTAATATATTTCAAAAGTAATTTTTTCCTTTAAAGCTTAATAGCCTCATAGCCGTGCTAAATATTATTACTCCAAGGCTGACGCTGTGGCGGTGGCTGTTCTCCAATCCCAAATAAATTCGTCGAAACAATTGTGTTATATACAAAGTAATCGTTCGTCTAACACGCTTAGGTTTAAATATATTTAAGTGAAATCGAATTTTCTCGCACCTATATCCTGGTTACCTCATCAAAACATTGTAGTAGGCTTTTGAACTACGGCTTATTTTTCCTTATTTTTTTATCCTTTATAGGATTATAAGTTAATAATGAAGACTACCGCTGTGTATGTATAACATAATATAATGCGGAAGAGTAACATAATCAAAATACTATTATATATAAACCAATATTTACGTTGGTAGAAGTCCATCAATTTGAACAATTTTCGCTTGACTATGGAACGAACGTGCGAACCGTTTTCGATTATTAAAAACTTACCTTAGAGAGAAAGAGAGAGAGAGAGAGAGAGACACGAGGAAAATATGGCAAGTTAGGAGACCGATGGACAAACCAAATGGCCAACATATAGTATATACTTCTAGTTATAGTATATATTTAGTAAAGTGTATAGGATAAGTGGCCTACAGAGGTCCGGAAGTGTTCTTTACAAAACGAAGATGAAAGAGAAAACATTAAATCAGTCGTATTGTATGTAACCCCACATACATCATAAAAGTATTTTCCTTTTTTCTTTTTTTTTCGTATTCCTTTTTCAGTTGGATCAAAGTACTTCTCGTGTTAACTGAAATCGTGTTTTTTTTTTTTTTTAAAGTAACTTATGATGTTTACTTCTTCTAAATTGCTCTTAAGATAACTTTTTTTTTTAGCAAATATTTTATCTTTCAAGGATTTAAGCTCTGCACATATAAACGATATGATAAAATTTATAGACACGCAATTGAGATAAATAGGAAATATAAAGTAGAATTCAAAAAAAAAAACAAAAAAAAAAAAAAAGATTTTTTTCTAATTTTTGTAAAAATACGTGCAAGTGTGAAGAGGAGCGTATAAAATTGAAATAATAAAATATATAGAAATTTTGTGTTCAAATGCATAACATATAAAATCTAAATGGTCGCCGGCGCTGTTTATAATTATTTTGTAATAAGGAAATCATTTATATGTATATATATATGCATATTCATACATATATATATATATACATATTCATACATATTCATACATATATATATATATATATATATATATAATGATAGATAAATATGCGGGCATATACTGCACTCTGTACATTTGCACATGCATTCATTCACCGCGCCTTACGTACATATATAGTATGGCACTATAAAAATATGCTATAGCGTTATGCATGCTTTTTAAACGTTCGAGGTATTTAAATATTTTATATTTTATACACACACGTACGCACACGCGCACACACATACACCTGCGTATATATATTTTATACAGTTTTTAAAGTTTTTTTTTTATATAACTATGTATAAATAAATGTAAACTAAATGTTAAATTATATTTAAAGCCGTAAAAGTGTAACTTAGCACATAAATCGCGTAAAGTAATTTCAAAACATTGTTTGTTCATCAGTTCATCAGTGGTTGCTTAACAATTTTCACAAGTTTTTTACGAATATGCTAAATACATAAAATAAATGATTAACGTTTATTTTTGGCGTCTTCTTAAATCTTTCAATTAGGCAAAATTTAAAATTGACAATAAAAGTTTAACGGCAATGAAGCTGCTAACATTAATAGGTGGGCATTAACGTTAGCCCCTTGAACCCTCCTCTTTTTATTTGCAGTTTAGTTTTAATTTTACTTAAATCGTATTTATATCGTATTTTTTTATTTCTTTTTCAGAAAATATTATGGCCTCCGCCCATCATTACAAAAATCGTAACAATACGCCTACTGAGTCCACTAGCTGTGTTTACCTCAATTCCAGTTCATCTAATGAGGATTTAAGTACTACTTACTCAGGATGCAGTAAGAATAGTAAAAAATCTAGGAAAGCGCGCAAAAAACGACAGCAAAAACGTAAGAAGCAGCAACAGCAACAACGACAGCATCAGCAAAATCAACATCAACACCAGCACCAGCAACAGGAGCAACAGCAACAGCAACACTGTCCACAGCATCAAATACGGCAACAAAATGAAAGTATTTCGACTGCTGATGCAGAGGACGGTCAGGGCAGTAAGGAAAGTCAAAAACCTATTAAACAGTTTAAGGCTAATTGTTCAGTAACAACGATAACCACAACAACAATAACAGCAACAAATTTAAGAAAACAATGCACAAAGGCCGCAGCTTTAAAGGCCGTTTTCAACGGCACCAAGAGCATTTTAAATCAAAAGGAAACCCTCGTAAATACTACCAGTCTGGCTCCATCTGCATCTCAAAGTTCGGTAGGCAGCACATTATCGGCTGCTTCTTCGACTTCTTCAATACCATCATCAGTTTCATCTTCGGTAGTCAGTACACCACAACATTCGGTTCATAGTTCGCCCACTGCTTCACCTACCGTCACTAAACGTAATACAGAGAATTTGAAAAAGGTAGCCCGCGCCTTAACACAGGATAGCTTGGCACCGTTGAAACAATTTCTCAAACTCAATATGAACGAGCAAGAATTGATACAAGAATTGCGTCGTTACGTTATTGATCCTTCACTATTGCGTGTTTACGGTTTCCCCGTCGAGAGCGTTCACCACGAGGGTTGTATAGAAATATACAAGTGCTTGCCAAAACATATGGCTGAAGAAGCCGTAACCAAAGACAATCAACGACATCATCGTCATTTTTATGGCCGTAAAAAGCCGAATGTTATTAATGCCCATGACGGTTTAGTTCAAACTAATACCCAACAGTGGAGTCTGAGCGCACCTGCCGACTCGGGACGTGGTTCGGGCGATTCAAGTCCTCGTTCCTCCGATTCCGAGTCAAGCGAAATAGCTGAAGATGATACAATGGAACCAATAATGGCATTTTATACCCCCGATGGAGTATTTCAGATTTTCTCCGAGTATGTAAATACCGTGGAAAAGCAATGTGTACGTTGCCAAAAAATGTTCCAAGTAACGGACAAAGGCGTGTATTTAACACAAGACACATGTACTTATCATTGGGGCAAACCGAGTCATGTATATAATGGCATATCTTATCTAAGTATCTATTCATGCTGTCAGGGGGAAGAGAGTAGCGAAGGTTGCTCTCATCATCCATTGCATGTGTGGAACGGAACTGTGGTGGGCATTAACGGACCATACGATAATTATTTACATACTAAGCCTAAAGTTCAAAATAGCAATCAATCGAGAAAAGTATTTGCAATCGATTGCGAGATGTCGTACACTGGCTTAGGCTTAGAAGTAACTAAAGTTACGGTTGTCGGCTATGACGGGACACTTGTATATGAGCATTTTGTGCAACCGCAAGCGGAAATAGTTGATTATAATACACGATTTTCGGGTATTACCGCAAAAGATCTCAATCCTCATTCGAATAACGAGGTGAAAAGTTTCGCACAAGTTCAACAGGATTTACTTGAGTTAATCGATGCCGATACCATATTAATAGGACATGGTCTGGATAATGATTTACGCGTGTTACGAATAGTGCATAAAACTATTGTTGATACATCGCTGGTATATGGTCACTCGACCGGTTATCCATATCGTAGATCTCTAAAAAATTTAACAAAATCGTTTCTGAAACGAGATATACAATGTAGTGCCGAAGGTCACAGTAGCTATGAAGATTCAAGAGCCTGCCTTGAATTAATGCTGTGGAAAGTCCGAAAAGATCTCAGACACTGGTCCATTTTTCAATGAGATAAATTTCACCATCGCCCTCATCACCACCAACAACAACATTAGCAAAACATCATCAACGTACGTTATCGTCGACCTTGTGAATATACCTGCGTTTCTATATTTCATGTTGTATATATACTTTAACGTAATATTTTTGTAACAATTTTTGTATAAAAGGATCCAGTCTTTTTTTTTTTTTTGGAAAATATTTACAAAAAAAAAACAAAAAACAAAAAACAAAATAAAGTAGATAATTAAGTTCTTTTAAGTGATAGGGAGGGGAAGTTATGAATGAATAATGAATGGGTGAGTGCAAGCGTGTAAATGTTGTTAAAGCAAGTGAATGTGTGTGTGTATGTAAAATGACTATAATTTTTAATTTTAATTTAATTTAAATATTTATTACCACCACAGCGGTAAGGAGAAGAAGGGTATTAACCATATTCAGATGTTTCCAACTATTAGATGAAAAAAAAAAAAAAAAAAAAATTGTTATAATCAACTTTTTTTGCTGTAAGTGATCGTTTCAGAATCAGAATATTATACTAAAACGATATAAGCATAACCTTATGGGCGGCTAAACTAGGGAAGAGCTTTCGAATTTTATTAGATGATAATTCCTATGTGGATTCCCTGTGGATCTGAAGCAGTTTTTACTTCTATTTAGATAAGATCGATCACTTTCCCATAACTCTGTTTTTTTTTTTTTTTTTTTGCTTTCGTTACCCCGCCACAAGGGTATGTATGAAAAATTCTTTATTCAACAATTTTTTGAAAAAAAAAAAACAAAAAAAAAACAGGAATACCCTATCGCAAGCCTGAAGGAGTTGAGCTATAAAAAAAAACAAGTACGCTTACTGTTTACACTGTCGTCTTGACGTAACCTAAGAACCCATCCTAGTGCAGTCTTAAGCAAACACTTTCGTGAAAAGAAAATCGAGAAATGGATGCTTTACCAAAGCGTTTAAAGCAATTCTAAAGCAGAAGTATCTTCTTTTTTTTTTTTTACTTTTGAGATATGACGAGACAAGGTGTCCGCGTAGTTGAAAATCTCGGATCGAAAATTGAAGATGTATATGATGTAGTAAGCAAACAATTGGTCGACAGTGCAAATATTTGGTGGAGCCATGAATTAAGGCTGTGAACGAAAGTTTTTTACTTTCCTGCGGATTCTTTAACGCAACGTCCATTATTACTGTCCCTTCCCGAGACGTTACGATACATTTCGATTAGATTAAACAAAAACATAGGAGACTTCGAAAGCGTAGGGTGTGAAATGATAGGTCTTTTGCCGTCTATAACATTCTTACTTTTTGTTTTTTTTTTTTTTTTTTTTTTTTACTATTACTATTATTACGTTTTTCAATTGTATTAAATAATACGAAAAAAATGAAAAATAAAAACAAAAGAAAGCTGCTTTGTGTGTACACTGAAACAAATTACTTTGCTGTAATAACCAATTTATTTGAAATAGTTTTAAACGAAAATGTACTGATTTTTTGCTGTGATTTTTAAAAGAAGCCTTTTGCTTTACGCATCCAAATAAATATTAAATTTTGTTCATTATATGGTTTCCTTTGAAAATAAAAGTTTATCTCTTATTCTCTCTGCTCTCGAAACATCACTTTCACAATTTATTAAGTGTACAATTTCGAATTGTTTGCATTCGATTTTTTTTTTTTTCACAAGAAAAAAACATTTTTTTTTTTATTTTTAATATTTAATACGAAAGGAAATTTAGAATAAGTATTAAAACTAAGAATGCATATTAATTGATTAATTAAAAGGGAAAATTATATACACACATATATATATATATGGATTTTTTTTTTTATTTTCCCTCCCGCTCGTTTCCTACTTACCATTTCTCTATCTGTTATCACACACACACACACACACACACACAAAAAAAAGGAAAAGAAAAAAAATGTTTTCTTTTTTTTTTTTTTTAAATTTTAAAAAATGTTCCTAATTTTTATCAGAAAAAAAAAACAAAAAAAAAAAACTTGTACAAAGCCACGAAATATTTTCTCTCAGCTAACTGTATTTGTTTTGTTAATTATTTTAAAAGTAAAAGAGCAAAAGTAAACGAAGAAAACACGAAATTCAAAAACATATATTGTAGTAATATATGTATGTAAAATTACGCAAAATAAAACACATTTCATAAAACATAAAAAACAAAAACGAAAGAGAAAGAGAAAAGAAAAGCAAAAAACAAAAATAGTATCGTATGCACACTCGAGATGAAAACATTAAGAAAATCAAGTTAAATCAAATCGCTTGACATTTCTTCTTCTCGTTTATTAAGACGCCAGTTTTATGGCTGACAGTGAATGAGAAAAAAAAAAAAAAAAAAAAAAAAAGAGGAAAACAAAACATAAATAAAGATTTCATATTATTTTTTTTTTTTTTTTACAAGAACATGTTAAAACCTAAGACTTTTTATTGTTCATGTATTACAATATATTAGGTAGTTAAAAGAATATTGGCCGGATTTTGGATTTTTGCATGGAACGAACGTACGAGTCGATGATGCAGATTTTTCAGTTTTCAGTTAATATTCGACGGCAAACTTGAATGGCATTTCATGTAGCTGTGATTGAGGGACGGATTTTTCTTTCTTTTTTTCTTTATCAACAATGGTTTTGAAGCATCAAACACAGAGTATGTGTATGAGTAACAGACAGTAGGTTATAATGAAACGTAACGTTAACTAAAGATTTGTATGGGGAAATCGAAGAAGGACATATGGACGGATCATGATGCATATATTCGTTATACATAGTTAACTGGCTAAACGAATCGTAGATTAGCCATGTGTGAATATATTACTACCTCAACTAAGCTCCAGGTTATTGTATTTGGTAATTTTATACGCATTCATTCGGCAAAGTTGAAATCCTCGCCTTTTTCTCTTCGAGATTTGAATATTAACCGTGAATGTGCGGTAAGTGCAATAGGACATCTTGAAGTGTACTTAAGTTCACAAAGATGCCCTTAGGCTTTTTTTCCTTGTGACACTTTTGAGACTCGACAATCAATTTTGGATGATGTCATTAGCCATATCTAGCCATAGAATAGTTGCACGCTATATTTGCAGGAAATTTTTAAAAATTTTACACCCAAATATGTCGATCGTTGTACAGCGGAAGGCAAACGTTGATCTATTTCTGCTGAATTAGTTAACTGGAGAGATCGCATTAACGAATAAAGCAGTTCCATCGAATCACTTTGTGTAGGTGTGTTCTCTTCAACGATATTTTATGAACTGATTTGTTAATGTTATGCGAGATCAATTTTTTTCAATAGCACGACGCACGTGTTACGTAGTTTCATTGAGATGAAATATTTCTCCAAAAGCAATGCAAATATCGTTCAGCGATCTACTTCATGAATTCGGCGAATGCTTTACGAGCAAATCTCTCGAACGATGGAATTGTTTACATTATGTGGATCGACGCATATGCTATCTACATTATGAAGAATGATGCAATTAATTTTTACGTCATGTCAACGAAACTTTTAACATTTCAATGTAGCTTGGCATGAACTTAAACACGTAAGAATCTGAAGGATGAAATTGAAACTCGCCTGTGTGTGTACACTTGAGTAGAAGTTGTACTTTTCTTTTGTATTGGCTGAGATGATCGATGAACAAGATTCACCCCTAAGGTAAACACGTAGATTACGTTATTTTTTCTTTGAACATTCAATTTTTATACCCTACACTATTTGTGGAACAAGGATGCATCAATCACAACGACTTGAGGTAGACATCGACTCTTTATTGTACCAAACTATTCAGTCGATCTAAGCCTGTCTGTCCATCCATCCATCTGTCCGTCCGTTAATTTTGTATATTTATGTTCAATCCGAACGTCGAAATTTTTTAGATATTTCGATGAAATGTAATACATTGGCATGTTTTAGCCCAAAGACGAACGCTACTGAAAAATAGATCGGATTGGACGACCTTTTCGACCACATTCCATATGACGTCTCGTTTTGAAAAGTCGTTATGTGAATATCTGTTGGATGATGTAGGGTATTTAATTGTGGGGCTATGGCCCACTGCAGTGTGTTTTTTAACTTTCCATAAACACAAAGTTCGTTTTTTTTTTTTTTTAATTTAAATAATGAGAAGCGGCTAAAACTTTTCTAAGTACCTCGTAAAGTGCATAAAATTGTTTTTTGATGGCGTTTAAAATTTTTGCTACTTTACTACTTGTTAACACAAACTACTTAAAAAATTGTTTTCGAAACTGTTACCACACATCACTTAAGTTTCGTAACGAATATTAATTAACGCAATTTAAAGGCAGTATTATTTTCGCAAATAGATAGACGAAGAGCGGCATAGAAATTAACGAGTTTTTTTGACGCCCATCACTTGTACTTACATCAAAAATATGAAGCAAAGTTTTATCATTAAAACGAAAGCGAAAACTTAATATGTATTTTATCTAAGTAAGTTTTTATGAGTGAATGGTGTAGGAAGCCAGGGTAATGCCGGTTTAGGGTACGACAATTATATATGAGGTGAAGCTGGAAAACAATGGTCAACCAGCGCTAAGTTATTGTACTTTTTTTAAATCGTAACTGATCGAGTAAAATATGGTTAATGTAAACTTAGTTAGAGTTTATAAATAAGCGAGGAATGATTTGCAAACAAATGCATCTCTATTTTTTGCATAATTAAAGCATAAGAGTTTATTATAAGTGGTCTATAAGAAATTAATATGAAAGTGGTTTCAAAAAGAGTCTGCTTTATGTCAAAAACAGAATATATAATAAACGACCCTTAACCCATAGAGGCGGAAAATAATAAGACTTTTCCAAGAACATGTATGCCTGATCGCCTTTCAGGATTCCATGCACAAAATACCGCTGATGTCACCTGCTGATGGGATTCCTAATCTTCGTCTCAAGATCCGCGGTGTATATGCAATGTTTGTATATTTTTTAAACATTGAAGAAGAAGAAGACGTGCATTTACGATGCATACGATGCATACTTTCGAAAAGATAAAACGGATAAAGAAACTCATAAAATAGGTATGCATTCCATGGGAAGAAAAACTCGTTGGTGAAGTTTTGCGATGAGATTCATTCACGAAAATTTATTGCACGATATTCTCTTTTTAGTCAAGTCATTTCTTCGATCGGTAAGTGTTTTGCCCCAACCGACTGAGCACTTATCGTAATTAAAATATGGTCTATCGCATTGAGACCTGAAACCTAGGTTTGCCGACTTGATAGTACTTGGCTATGCGGAAGCCCGCAACACATTCGAAGACTACACAGAACCTCAAAAACCGCGAAAATCTTCTCTGCGTTGTCGCGTTGACTCCCCCTGCGGAGAACTGTAAAACGTATTAACGTATATCAAAAATGTAGAGAGCTTCTTTCCAATTATGCTGGCCTTCAAAATTTTCAAATTCCGTTGAAGTCCAAATGCTATAATCTATTATAAATTCTGTATTTACTCCTATCTTACTTCATCACAACGTTTGAAACGTTGAAACGTGAAGCCCCTTAACCTGAAATCATAAGTAAATAAAGAAAAACAAGGTGTTAAAGTTTTCTATTTAGAGAAAGTTGAATACAAAAGATGAAATGAAATGAAATGAAATGAAATTGAGATTTAATCAAATCAACTGAAAAATGCTAATGTAGGCAAAGAATGATGTATCAATACTTACTTATACCTTGTTTATGGCATAACGTGATGACAGAAGAAAAGACTGCAGATGTGCATCTTATCTTCTCCCTTCCATGTCCAAGACGTCCAAACCTACTTCGTATTCGGGTTTATTGTACCGTGTTTAAGGTATCGTACACCAAAACAAAAAAAAGACTGCGAATATGTAACACTCAATAAGTCTCCGTTTTGACACAATACACAGAACAGTGTTGACAGATGTATATGATTTCTGAATAGTAGCGAACGTCGAGCTATGCGTGTGAAGAGGTCCCAACATTCTGAAAGTTGATTTACAGGTAGGTTACAGTGCTGCTTTTATTATTTTCGGAACAACGAAATCCTGAGTTTCGTTTCTTGATTAAACGTTGCTTTTTGATGCGAGAAACAACAGTCAACATTCAGCATTGGTTTGAAAGGTGTTATGTCTTGAATATGTTACGGATTGTTTGCTAATCTTGGACAAAGTCACCGTTCATCCGAATTCGACACATGTTCCAAAAAACATAAAAAAGTGCAACAAATCATTTTGAAGGACCGAAAAGCAAAGTTGCGTGCAATAGTTGATACTCTAAAGACATCATAACCATCATTTTACATGAACATTTATGATTTATCAGAGAGAGAGATCGGTTCAGAATGGTTGACGCATGTGCTCAATATTGACCAAAAAGAAGAATCTGTTAATCGCCATTTAGGCGAAACAAAAGAGTATTTTTTCGAGCGATACGTGGCAATAGATGAGACAGTGGGATCATCACTGCCCTACAAAAATCAAATTAGCAAATTAGATAGAATGATAACAACTAGCGGAAAGGGTCCACTAAACGACCAAAAGTCAACTTTGGAGTTTATGGCGCCCGCAGTCTGGCATATGCAATTATCTTGAAAAGGAACGAAGGATCAATAGTGGATTTTGAATGACGAAATTGGAAAAAGACGGCAAGTGTGAGAGCAGATATATTAAGTGATGTGATACATTGTACAATCCATCCACCAGATGTCTAAACCCTATTCATATTTATGTTTACATGGTTATAACGAATGCCTTCCAACTTAGATTTATCTTTAAATCTTTCCGAAATAACATTTCACCCACCGTAAGAAAAAGTATAAAAATACATCATTTACGTCACGTTTTTGTTTTCTTTCTTGCAAATTAATGGCTTGACTGCATTTTTTTACTACGTGTTCGTGATTTGATAGATTAATTATAACGCAGATATTCATATGAATGTAAATATCGGAAATTTCACTTCCACATTTTTTGTTTCATAAAATGATGAAATTAATTGCATAAATTTATTTCATTTTGACTTTGATGTAAAACACAATTAAGTAAACATATTTTAATAATTAATCAAGCACGAGAGAAGTAAGGTACTTGTACATATATAAAACTGCGATGCACGATGTATGATGTATGATGTATCACAGACACGCAATATTGCCATTTGAATTTACTACTATTCTACCTAATTAAGGTATGAAAAAGAAAAATAAAAATAATATAATATTTTAATAATTTTTTTTGCAAATATTAAAATTATTAAAATAATAAAAAATCAACTATAATTAAACTTTGAAACCAAAACCAAAACTCCCCACGTCCGTATTTACCGCTTAGAAGTACATTTTTAATGAATATACCTCGCACTTATGCGAGGTGTATGCGATGTTTAACAGTCTATTCCCATTATAGTTAAACTAATAAATTTCAAAATAAATAAAATTTACAAAATAATATTATGTTAAACTCTAAAAGTGCCTGCTTGCAGTTTAGCACACAGCTAAGCCAATGTTAAGTCTTTGAAATGCTGCAAGCTTTTGCGTATCTTTACAGAATCTTTTCATGCGATGGCATTTGATTTCAATATAACGGATAATACGGTACTTTTTTAAAATATGTTGCGTTATCTGCTCTAAAAGAAGCTTACGCCATGATTTTGGTAAAGAGTGCAGAGAAATTTGCGTTCATCTGCTTATTTTAGCAACTATTTAACAAGAAGCAAAATTATTTATTGCCCCGCTTTTGCCTTCAAAAACGCCCAAAAATTAAAATTTCTATATTCGGTCATATTATAAGATCGCCCGTAGAAGTACACGTGGCATCCTCTATCGCTGCCTTCGTGGTCGTTTATCAATAATAAGGAAAAAAATCCACTTATTTTTTTTCTTGAATATAAAGGTGGTCTTAGTTTATTATACCCTACACTACACTACACTACTATGGTACAAGGGTACATTAAGTTTATGTGGATGTATGCAACACGCAGAAGGATCTGCGATAGATCCATCCTTTGTTACTACCGATCGATTCAGAATCGTTTTCTAAATCGATTTCAGCTTGACCGTCTATCTGTCTATCTGGTTTTCTTGTGTTCACCTTAAAAGAAAATATGTCTTCTTGTAACCTACATTGATAATGGGCATGTTTTTCGACTGATTTGGCCCATTTTTAATGCCAATCTGCGTGCAAGAGCTTCGAATGTATCTGTCAAACTTGAAGATGATAGCTTCATTTTTGCGGCCAGGAGGATGTTTACAACAGACATTGCAGAGGCGGATAGACGGACAATCAAAGAAACGGACATCCAAGCTTCATTTTGGGTGTTGCAAACGACGTGACTGTACCGTCGTGCTTCGATAATGGGTATGAAAGCTAAATATCCGCGTATGTAAGTGCCTTTTTTTATTATTATAATAGCGAATACATTCGTGTACCTATTTTGACTTGGCTTTCTTTCTAAAAAAGGATATTGAATAACCGATGTTCTCATTACGTGTTATACCATAAACAGATTCGCTTTTTCTCCATTTTAAGTGCTATAAAAACCAATTAATTCGCTGAACATCTCTGATACAGATCTAGAGATGTTACTATATTAAAAGTGAAATGGAAAAGCATGACCAGGGTTCACCAATTTATTGAGGAATGCGATGGTCTCATGAAAATTTTATTTAAGCTTTAATGAGTGCTGGATACGACTAATGTCAACTTTAATACCGTATAAAAATAAATGTAAAAAAAGGTACACCTGTGCTTGTGTGTGTTCATAGAAAGAATACATTTTGTACAACAACACTGTTTGTCGTAGTATAAATGAAACCATTGAAAATTTCATGAACCTGAACTTAAACTTATATCTATATCGAAAACCAAAAAAAAAAAAAATAATAAATAAATAAATAAATAAATAAAAAACAGTGGGGCTTATCAAAAATACATTTAAAAAGCTAGATTTTTTTATATCATGTTCGCTTAACCGCATGGCAAACCTTCAAAACTATACTTTTGTTTTTATTTGTGTTTGAAAATAAACAAAATACAACGACTAAGAAAATTATATTTGGTTGCAGTCAAATCTTTTATACCTTCAATACTTTACATATTATTGTATCTTTTATAAATTTCAATACTTTATAAAAGTGAGAGGGCGTGACCTATTTTCTTCATTTTTACCCAACCACGAAATATACGAGGATATTGTTATCGTTGTACCTTTTGCGGTTCATTAGTAATGAGCAAGAGTACAATAGGTGTTTTCACTTTGTACTGTACTGTAGGTGATCCCTTTGCCCGATTTGATGCGCTTTCAGTACTAGACTGAATCCACGAGCTTATCACGTTTTCGGCAAATTTGAAATCAACGCTTGCATTTTCCCGCTCAATATGCATCGCAAATTTTATAAAGACGGACGGACAGACATGATTATATCAAATTCAGAATTTGATACTGATGAAAAGTATTTATATATGTATTGTGTAAGATCTCTTAAGTTTTGTTTGCAAACGTTTGGATGTTGCAAACGTTTCGATGAAAGGAATACACCTCCACGTGTACGAAAAAGCAATCTGATGGTTTTGGTTACTTTTGCCATTTGTAAACTTTACATTGAAATTAGATTGGCTAAGTTCAAATTGTCTGTACATCCATCCGTTCACTTCATTCAAAAAGGCGAAAAAATACAATAAAATTACATTATCACATGAATTTAAGTTTCAAATATGAGTTTCTGCACATACATAGTTGTTCGCGTTGTTGTGCCTTTCCCTTTTAAATTTTAGTTTTTTAATTTTTCAGTTTCAGTTTTAGTTTTTTTTTTTGTTTTTTTTGTTTTTTCTTTCCTTGTTTTTACGAAAGCGAAAGTGGTTGGTTTAGTTTTATGGGTAGCTAATTTAGATTAAGTGCAGATAGAAGGCGGTAGCTGAACTATTTAAAATTGAAGCTTTAACACTAGAACTACCGGGAATGTCTATTTAACATGTTTTCAGAAATATATAAAAATCGCTAAAATCATATTGTTAGGAAAATCTCAGTGCTATTATGCTGCATCGTATTGGAACATAGTTTATATGCTCTATATATAAATACTAATCTTTTCAAATTTATCTTATGATATATACGCGTACGTGTGACTTCACTGACCTGTAAGCAAGCATACTTCTTTTTGAACACCGCATATATCAAATTATATGCCGAATTGCTTTTTATCTTGAGTTTGGAGGAAAACTGTCGCCGAACGTCACTGATTTCAGTCGGAGACATATCGTGTTTTTATAGTCCCTCGAAGAATATACATTCCAATTTCGCCGACTTAAACATGATGATTTTGAAAAGTTTGTGAAAATAAAGTATTTTTTTCCATAATTTCACGGACTAAACCATTTCTTCTTGGCGATAATTCCACGCTAATCAAGTACACATTACGAGACCCCATAACGTCTATTTCATAATCCATATCTCTGTACACGCAAATTTTAATGCCACAAAAAGAATCCAAAGAGTTCACATATTATATGTAATAAGTAAGAACATTATTGCACGGCCAAGCCAACCGTTAGATACTCTTCACGGCTTCGCTTAGTCCAGCTATTCATTCGTTTTAAAAGAAGAAACAAAAAATTGAACGTTATTTTCATGCAAAAGCATACTTTTCATGAACGTCCGCACATTGGAGAGTTCCCAAAACATTAGATGGCGTGGTTCAAATTTACCAAACCTAAATACCTAAATACCTAAAAATGTTATTATTTTTCAGTTTCAACTAAAAAAAAAAGATTATAAATAATACACTCTTTCCATATAAGGGATTGTTTTCCGTAACCCATATATAAATCAGAGTTAAAAAATAGACCTATGTGATTCAAATTCCTTACCGTAAATTTTTCTCCTAAGTTGATACCATGGAACAATTTGTATCATTAAAAATTAAACCTTTGCCTGAAGGACTTCTTATTCATGAGACACATTACATGGAATGGGGTCCAAGAAATGGATTCATGCTGGTCAAATTTGGTCCATTAAATTTCTAGTCAAATTACTATAAAAAAAAAAAATTCCTTCACAAAACATTAGCAAGTAGGCCTTTTTGACATATAAAGATGTACATTTTCTAAGAACCCTTATATGGGGTGATATCCAAAAAATAGATCAACATGATCCAAATTCGGTAAGGTTGATTTCTTTGCCAATTTACTCTTATGAACCAATTTTCACCATGAAATATTGAAAATTACAAAATTTTACTATATAAAAATACGCTTTTCGTAGAGACGGTTGTATGAAAATGGATACAAAAAATTGGCGAAACTGAACCAAAATTTTCATACCAATTCAGAATGTTTAAAAACTATTATACTGTAATTTTTGATACGAAATTCTAAAAATTCCAATATCTTTTATGTATATAACGACTTTTCAAAGTGAGATATTATATGGACCGATCCGCACCATTTTCAATAGTGTACGTGCTTCGATTAATGTACGTCAGTGTAGTAAACTTTATCATAATAACTGGAAAACTGCGCTCTGTAGGTTGAACACTAAAATACGTGAACAGACATAAGACGGACGGACGGACGGACGAACATGCGTACAAAGGGACAGACAAACTTAGAATAGACTTCTAAATCAATCGGTATAATAAAAGATGTGCCTATGTTAAGCCATTCTAATGTTACCTACAGTCAGTATTACTTAATATAGTCTTGTACCACAGGTGGTGTAGGATGCAAACGTTCAATGAATTATAAAAACGCTTAATAATCGAACTAGGTATTCATTCAACTTATTCTATGAATTTGCTATGACGTAAAATTTAATTTCAGACATTAATTGCCACGAACGTTACAAAGGTAAACCCGTTTATAAAACAGAAAGGGTTTCTTAAAAGGAAAAAAAGAAAATCCGCACAGCCATTATCGTATAGTAGCGTGCTGAACACTGATAAATTCCCACATAATTGCAATAAACGACTGACTATAAAAGAAAATTGATTTTCTCTTAACCAGTTTAAGTGAATGTTATACCGTAAGGTAAGGTACATTGGCATCAACTAAACTGTTATTTTTAATCCAATATAAAATTTAATGAAAGGTAATTGTTGCAAAAGAAATGATGGGGTATGATAACAATTTTGCGCTATTAACAAATATCTTAATAAAATATGACAGGATCATTGACATTATAATACACAGAGAGTCACATGTAACCGGACAGGTATTGAACTGAATTTTGAAAACACATCCAATGCAAGAGAAACAAAACTAGCGATAGATCGAATTGGATCATTGCAAGTGAAGTGAAAGATGAAAATTACTACAAATTTTCGCATTTTTTTCATATATTTTTACAACTTTTTTCATTATAATATATATAGCAGACGTGCATGTGCGTCCCGTTTTAACTTGAAGGCGTTAAATACAACGCACAATTCTTATCATGACGAACATATGGGTTCATCGAAATTGAACGGGGAGCTCAGATTGGTCAAGAATGATATGATCATTAAAACTTTGGTTCTTTCATTCCTAATATTTCTCGAAATCTCTAATTAATGAAAATTTTCAAATCAAAGATTGAAAATTCATTTCGTATTCTCTCTTCTTAATGCATAATTAAATGGCATCATTGGATGGATTAATACAATTTAGGAATCTACACAAGAGCTGGCAATTAATTAAAAATTTCTCTGAGTTACACAAACAAAATAAGATAATCTGTGTATTTCTTATTTTCATTAAAAATGAAAGGAAAAGGAAAGCAAAACAGTTTGAATGCGAAAGATACACATGGATGTGTACATGACACATCTACTTACAGTGCTTCTCATAATGATGACGCATATATTTCTTAAAGCAAAAGTTACGTGTTTCACGATAATGATGAGGACGATGACGACGTCAATAATAATTACGTATGCATATTATAACTGACAAGGCTTTCTCTGTATAGGAAACTTGAAACAATCAGACAGGTTTTACAATATACTCATTTTTCATATACACTGCAAGCAATTTCAACTCAAAATGGTTATAATACAAAAAAAAAAAAAGAAGTAACGAAAAGATCACATGTTAGCTTAAACTGAACTTTGAATGCACGACATATCGTTTGAATTTTTGTTAATCGCAAGTAAGGGCATATCGAACAATATTGTGCCCATTTTGTTAGAGAGAGCTTCCAGTCTATACATCTATATAGATATCTTATATACCGTATTTTTTTTTTTTTTTATTAATGTTTTATATATATTCTGACGGTTATGGACATATAACGATGATCTAAATTAATGCAACTTTGGGAACGATAACAGTGAAGAGGAGGTAAGTGGCAAGGCAAAAAAACTAATTAATCCTTCTTTCATTTCCATGCTCGTTCTAAAGGGTCCAATGTTCATTCAAATTGGGCCTTTTTTTGATGTTAGCGAATCTTCAGAAGATCTAGCGCACTTGCACAGATCAGCTCACTCGGTATATGCGTTTTTGAATAATTTAAAATTTAATTGTTGAGAACGAAGCCGTATTTACGAAGTCCAGTTACAATAGGTGCTTGCATGTGTTTTGATCAGCGACATCTATTAATGAAAGCGATAAAGGAATGCGAGGTGTCAATGCACGCAACAGTTAAATTCGATGATTTTGATCTTTCTCTTCAATAAATAGCAGTTTTACAGTTGATCTTATTTGAATTGATCAGTGTCTACAGACGCTGATCATGAAACGCTCAATATTGCATTTTGAACACTCATTACTACTGCTGTCGCCCATCAAACACTTTTAGGGACTTATGGAGGTGCTGCTCCACCATATCCCAACTGTTGATCTGTTTGCAGCGGTTTAAAAGCGGATTTGGATATCAATGACAAAGAAAGGTCTGAAGGACTAAAAGAGTCCGAAGACAATGCATTGCAAGTCTTACTGAACGAAACCCCAGCTCAAACGCCCAAAAACTCTCGAAAAGCTTAGCAGTTGACGAATCGATTGCTTCTAGACGTTTACATGCATTTCCAATCGGTTCAACGTCGCGGCTTCATTTGCTTGCCAGACAAAAAAAAAGAAGAATTTTCTGCGGCGTACAATGAACAAATGAACAGCGGAACAAACTGAACGACGTATTGTTCCAAAAAACAACAAGCAATAGCGGTTAATAGACGCAAAGTCATCCTCCTGCATGACTACGCTCGGCCACGCGTTCCAAGAGTTGTCGCGGATGCACGGACCATGCAGCTCGAATGATGTCGTTGATGATCGTACATGCATGCACCTAATGTTCTGAATTTGTTAGGCCGTATAAGCTTAAGGAACACAAAAACAGCCATACAAAAATGTGTGCGCCGTAAGTATGATAGATTTTGTAAAGGACATTTGCATCTACAAGATAATCTTCCCCCTGATCGACCATTCACTATTTGTGTTGACCAAATTAGAATGGTAGGGCGGGCATTTGGCATTTAAAGAGATTGGACATAACCCAATCGTTGCTCGGGCAAATATTATTTCCGGACATGTACGCACGGGATGGTATGGGATGATGGAGAAACGTGCCTTTCCTTACGCAAACTTGTGAATTTGTACTACAGAGTCATATATATTGCCGATACCGTCAACCCAATTTTCGATTGTTATCGCGCAAAGTATCATTTCTTATGGCGATTTCCTATATAGAACACAAATATGGATTACGCTATCCAAAATTATTTGCCAAGCTCGAAACGCTAAAGAAGCACAGCCGGAGCACTTGCTGTGAAATTAAATTGTTTATAGGCAACTAGCATTAAATTTCCTCTTCTATGATCAGTGAGTCAGGGGATGTTCTCTGTACGTACTTCATGCCCTTACCGATTAAGCATTAACCACAGCTGCGACCACGGGACAATCGTAATTAAAGTATAACCTGTCGAACTGGGAATTGACGATAATTTACACTCGAAAAAAGCCGTTTGTTCTTCTCGCAGAAGCGAAGCATACGGCAACAGTCACTCTGAAGCATATTTTAAACGAATTGAATATAACGCGACAATAGCATAGGTAACTCTGGATCTTATATAAATATGATACGAGAAACTAAAAAAAAAAAAATTAAACCAGGAAATCTGGGAAAATTTTCTCACAACCACAACACAAATACGTGAAGTTCTGACCACTTAAACTAAAGTAACGATGGCTTTCGTAATGCAACGTTGCAAGCGGTATGCAAAACTTAATATACTTTCATTCAGAGTGCGAAGAGATATAAAATAGCAGCAAACGAGTATATCACAACATTATAAGCAAAGTAATCGGTAGCAGTTTATGATGGTGACAAAAGTTACAGATGGCGCTTTTATTTTATTATTTTAAAATTATAAAAATAACTCAAGGCAATCTGGCTTTTAAGCCCATATGAAAATGTATTGCAAAGCATTAGCAAAACATTAACACCAACACTACATATATATATATATATATAAACATTGTATTGACTGCCTGAATGAAGCCAATGTTATAATAATTCGCATTAATTATTGTTAAATGGATATCCAAGTTGATTGTACTTTAGTATAGTTTTTGCATAATTCTCTTACTTTATATCATAAAATGTTTTATGAAGTAAGTAATTGTTCATAATTATTTATTTATTGCTAATATAATAACTAATTAACTATTAAATTAGATTTCCTCATTAAAACACACACAAAAGAAAAAACAAAAATTACATACGATATGATATTAATATAGAAAATAAACTTTTAAATACTTTTTCTCATCAGTAATGCATCAGTAATTTAACCGGAAAGTAATTATGAACAAAATATTTAAAAATAAAAAGATTAATGTCTTGCAAACATAACCTGACTGAGTTTTAATAATAAAGTGCGTTTAAGTGCAGAAAAGATAATAAAAATTAACTAACATAACATAATTTCTTCATTAACTACAATAATAAACGAACTAAAACAAAATAAGTTAGAGCGATTAAAAGCACCAAAAACAACAACAACAACAACAAAAAGAAGCTAAATTTACCATAAGACGAACCATAAACTCCCGACTATACCCAGATAATTTTTTTTTTGAAGTTTTTGCATTTCTATGCAACCAATCCGTCGGAACTATTTTAGATGGCTATGATCGGAAAGAGAAATATTTCGACTTCTTATGGGCGAACTCGAAACACTCTGCAATTGAAAACAGTTCTTTGCGACTCGTTCATCTATCAATATCACAATCCTCAGATCTTCACAATCAGGTCCTCATAAATATTTAAATATTTAAATATCAGATCAATATATGCTATGGACGATAAATTATCAATAAAAGTATTGTTCATTAAAAATTATTGAATTTTTTAAATTGTTTCACTTGTTTGGCTCTGGGATGGGGATGATTCGCAGTTCGATCTGTGCTCATACAAAATCGATTAATATATGATTCATAGTTTTCTCATTTTGCTCATCAGGTGGCAAATTCCGGGGGCATCTATTGTGCCTCCTCTTCGGAATGCAAGTGAGTTAGACGTAACTTTTCGAGAAAACCGTTGCCCAGTTCAAATTACTTTTACTAGAGGCGCTGCACACTCACGGCTTGTCACTCAATCTTCTACATTATGGGATCACGTGCCGCCTATTCGAGATGGGATGACTGGATGGAATCCAGGAATGAGAACTCTGATTTGCCTTCAATCGTCCTTATAATGTATAAGAGAAAGTGAAAAAAAAAAATATATTCGCTTTGAGACGAACCTTGAGCACAGCGTAGACAAGACAATTAATTATCCAAACAAAGATCACTTTTACTTTACATTTTAGGCTATCAGCTGCCTATATATGTTATAGAGATGTATAAAAAAAAAAATGATTAAATTTTCGACAACGTGTGTCAGCTGATGTTTTCAAATACATTAACGATTAAATATGTTAGCGAGTTTGTGGCAACAACTATTATTAATGACGGACAGACTTCATTAAATTGATTAAGAATTGTACATGCATACATATATACATACATACGTACAGGTACATAGATGCAAAGCACTAATGCATAGCTTTGCGTAAGGCGAACAAGATAATTAAATTAATATACTCCGAAACTCCGCTTTGTTTATTGAGCAAACCATAAGAGTAATAAGATGTAAGGATTTTTTTTTTCCTTTTGCTTCTTACTTTATGTTGAACGAATGCTTTTGTAACAATTAGTTTAATGTTTGATGTTGCGTGCATGTATTTGTGTGTGTGTGTGTGTGTGTGTGTGTGTATACGTATCGCAATAAATCAAGTTCAACCCGAGATATTTTTAGTCATGAATTATAAATAAACTAAACAAAAAAAACAATAAATTGTGCAAATGATTGTTGACACAGCTACAATATTATATTCATCCGATTGGTTTAGCAATCTCATAGAGAATATCGATTATCATTTGATATATAGAATTAATGTACCCATGTATGCCTGTACATCCTCATGACTTAACTGCTCACATTCTATGATGTAATAAAAATCAGAATTAAGAATATAGCGAACAAGCGAACCATAATGTCATCTTGGGTGCACTGAACATACTTTGCAATTTCCTTTTTTCTCTTTTTTTGTTGTTTTTTTGGTTTCTTAAACGCAAAGCACTTAAGCAGTTTAATTTTCTTGATCTTCCTTATCGTACCGTTACAAGCTCTAATTTTTCCATTGAGGGCAATGAAGAAGATAACTATGAAAATATAATTCAAAATTTCAAATATAAGCAAATATTAACGAAAACATGAGGCATGAGCAACCGCCGGTCCGCCATGACGTCAGCTCCGTTCCGCTACGTTTAAAACTTCAAATAATTCAATTTGTTCGCACATAGACTGTATCCGCGTTCACTATCGGCTCAACTGTGCTTTTTCTTTTTTCTTTCCCCCGCTTTGATATGGAAATTAAAATTGATTGATTGATTGGTAAAAAAATTTTCCATTTGTTGTCTCAAAAAAAAAAAAGAAGGAGATTGGTGTTTTCCACGGTCGAAATATTGACTTTTTCGAACGTTTAAAATTTCGAACCGAACTATCTCCGTCGCTTGAGAACTTTATTATCTTGCCACGACACTTATGGCCCAGCAAGTTTCACACATTCATCGATCGGCAAAGAGTGGTTCAATTTCCAATGTCATGCTTCGATGCGATTGATTGATGAAATTGTAAAACAGTTAGAGCGTATAGACATAAAAAGTATGAGAATAGAAAGGCGAAGGGGAGGAGGATGAAAGATGATAGAATGATGATGTGTATATAATGTTATAGTAGAAAATAGAGAATTATATAAGTAGATAGAAGGAGGTAAGAGAAAAAGAAGATAGGAAACCAAAGCAGACAGAAGGACATGGAAGAAAAGCGTAGAGGATTTGTTAAGTCATTTTAGTGAAGAGGATAAATATATTTCTATAATAAAGGTCTTTGCCATCCCTTGATCTTATTATATGCATTTGTTGGTTGGATCTCTGCAAACTTCATTCCAGATATATTTCACTTTTTTTTGAACTTTGAATTACAACTACTTCTATGCTTTATTTGTATAAGGCATACATGTGTAGTTTATTTTATTTATTTATTTATTTATTTATTTATTTATTTATTATTTTTTGTTTTTAGGTTTCGTTTACGTCAATCAATGTCGCCTTTGCAGCAACACAAAAGCAAAACAAAATAGTATAAAAAAAAAGTATGTATGCTTTAGGTCGAATCTTGGAGAGTCATCGCCGCTAGCGTACATATAAAAGTCAATCAATCAATTTGATCAATTGTATATGTCGACCGACATCAAGATTAGAGCGAAGCTTTTAATAGTTCTCATGGGGTGACGTATATTAATTCGCTTGATTCCGATTTTGATAGATATTAATTTTCATTCTTGACACGATTATAAAATAGAAATTTATTTAAGTGCATTCGAAGGAAAGCATTTCATCTAAATTATCTAAATTAAAAAGAACCAAAATTATTTGTAACATGAAGCTTTAACACCTAGAACTAAGACGAAATCTGAATATCATTTTGGAAAACCTTCTCACACGCTCAACAGTTTACACTATACAAGGGAATCATGCGTAAATATTCGCGGTTTAAAATTGAATCAAGTTAAGAGTCTCTTTTACAACAACATTTAAATAAACGTGCTTACGTTACCAAACAACAACAACGGATGGATATATTGATTAGTTTCTATCCCAAGTTTTGCTACTGGAAGAAAATTAATAATCGACACATGCATAGGTAAATATGATTGGATTGATTTATCGATTTTTGACCATCAAAAATATATATATTTTTATACATACACATCGCGTCTACTCTTTTTTCGAGGAAGAAAACGGGAAGGTGAGTGTGTGCCCAAACGATAAGCGTTATACTTTTACAAAGCACTCACTATAGCTACGATTAAAGCAGACTCTACAACGCTTGGGATTTGAATCCGCGAACACTGACTTGGTTGTCACGTTTCGTACCTACTCGCCTATACCTGGGCACATGGGGGATGATGGCGGGTCTTCGCAGTAACTTCTCCGCTCTTATATACATTATATGACATAACATATAACATATGGAATAACGCAAATTAACATAAAAATGAAATTTATACCGATATTTTGAGAAAGCATTCATCAACGTATACGATACGTACGTCTTGTAGATACGCGGAAAGATACAGGATGTATGTTATAGGCAGAAAAATAGCAAAGCTCGCGCATAACGTCAACATTGTTCAACCGAATGCCTCGAATCTTACCTGCAAAGACAAACGATCCGTAACAGTTGCTCCTAAAACGTTCGTTCATGCTTTATGGGTTGTGTGGTACAGATCCACTATTGTTTATAAAAAAATTTCGAATATCTCGCTTCAAGTACATCGTTGCACTCACTACAATGCACTTAAATAGTCATCGTCTGTTAGTATTGCAAATGCAATGAGCAAAGTAGCATGCGAACAAATTTAGGTAGCGGGTATAAAAATGATTTACTTGCAAATAATTAGAAATTCGTAAAATTTTTCTATTTGTTTTTTATTGCCTTACAATCAAGAGATTCTAGATAGGATGTTTGTCGATATGCATCGTATACTAAATCATTTGTAAATAGTAAAGAAAAACATTTTCTTTCTTTATATTCTTTAGCTTTAGCTTAATTGTAACAGATGCAGAGCATGAGATGCTTAAGAGACAGAGCGATAATAAATTAAAGTTATGCCAAATTGTGAATGAATTTAAAAAAAGTTCTTTTCTCTTTTCTTGTTTTTTTTTTGTATTTTTGTTTTGTATTTTTTTTTTTTTTTTTTGCATTATTTATAGAAAAAGGAGGTCAAACGAAAAAAGATTTTTATACATAATTAAATGCATAAATATTTCAACAGATTTTCTTAAGTAACTTTTATAGAATTATGGTTTTCTTTATGCATATA
>CCAG010012287.1:0-20537 GCA_001077435.1 Glossina morsitans morsitans
TTATTTATAGAAAAAGGAGGTCAAACGAAAAAAGATTTTTATACATAATTAAATGCATAAATATTTCAACAGATTTTCTTAAGTAACTTTTATAGAATTACGGTTTTCTTTATGCATATATAGATTTTATATATGCATAGATAACTGAAATAATATTGAGCCTAATAAGAGAGTTAACGTTAGCGCGCCTCAATTATTGATGTAAATGAATACAACTTAACTCAATGAGTAACTGACACTTAGAGCTTAATATTTTCTAGACATGATGTTTGAATGCATGTAATATATACATTTTATTAATTATTTATTTCCTACTTAATTATTTAAAAAGAAAAAAAGAAAAAGAAAACAATAATAATAACAACAACAACAAACTACGAACATACTAATTAACTGCATTGCATGTTATAATTTGGGCTTGAAAATTTTCATCATCATTTAAGCTTGGCTTATTTCAAAAAAAAAAAAAAAACACAACAAACACAAACAACAAGTTTGCGTTCGGTTTTTATAGATCCACTTCATAAACAATCTCTACGCTCTCAACTGTTTCTTCTATGCATACGAGTACGTACCTGTGCATATATTGCTATAAGCGCCAACAGAAAATTCAGTACCATCTGTGTACTTGGCACTTGGTCGCTTCCGAAGGTAGCGAACATTAGCAGCTAGCTATTCGTTACAATTTCCTTTCTCTTTCATCACAAAAGTATTTCACTTTTAATAAGCGGTTCATTGCTTATATCATTTCATTGCTTGCAAGCTTCGTTACATATTGTATGTGATTTCGTGACGAGTTTAGTCAAATTGTTAGAATACAGAATATTCTTCAAATATATATATAAAACTTGCTATTGCTTTGCGCTATACATCCTTTCGTATGATAAAAAATCCAGTATTTGATGAGGATTAATTGAGTAAAAAACTGAAATTAATTTATAATTGTTTGACGCTTCCTTAGATAAGATTTGTCTAAAATTCGAAAATTCGAAAATTGAGGCTTGCTTGGTATAGAACTGGATCGGTTTAAGAAATAAAGCGAGCGAATGGTAATCAGACGCCGTACTTCTACTTCTGTAGAAGAAGAAAATGCCGGCTTTTGTTGGAAAATCGGTGATGACGCTTGTTCGTATTGTTTCTCACATTACACTATGATCCAAACACTTGGAACACTTTTCTTGGTCAAAACTAACTAACAAAAATTAATGTAGAACCTTTATGATGCTTTCTTTAATCGAAGATTCACACAAAAAAATTGTGTGAATGTGTTATAACAAAAATATTACCTCTTTTTTTACACGAATTTTTTGTTCTACCACGAATCCCAAAACAAATTATTTTGTAATTCTAATATTTTTGACTCCGTTAGTGATTTGGTCTACTATTGAGAAATAACTAAATTTTACGATTATTTTTTTTTTTATACCGGCACAGTTCAACTTGAGCACAGTATGTCGGTATTCAGTATTTTTTTTGTGTTAGACCGTTTACTTCGTACGATGCAATAAATAATATCAGTAAACTTTTTTTGAAGATGGAGCTCCAGTATAATTTGCAATGATGACCACTGATTGATTGCGAAATAGACTTTTATACCCACCACTGAAGGATGAGAGGTATATTCATTTTGTCAAAACGTTTGCAACGCCCAGAAGGAATCATCAAAGACCCTACAAAGTATAAACATTCTTGATCAGTATCAAATTCTGAATCGATTTAATCATGTCCCTCTGTCCGTCTGTGTAATGTCTTTTGTAAAAATTCTCCTGGCCCCAAAAATGAAGCTATCGACTTCTAAATCGATCGAAGAACACGCCCACAGCACCACATAAACTGAGAACACCGCTGTTTTTCAAAGGTATAAAAAATTGGTGTTTGCCCATTATTCATAAAATGTAACAGATAAATGTACAAAAAATTGAACGCATATTCTATGGACGAAGCTGTAGTAGCTGTACAAAAATGTAAAAAATTTACTACCCCTGCCCCATACATCAAAGCAAAGAAGAGCAAAAGCTCTTGGCGTGAATTCGGGGTTTAACGGCTATCACGAAACTCCCGCAATGGGCTGTCCCCTCTGGCAGGCCAAAAGTGGAGATTGTTTCGGGAGCTGCTAACCTTCGTAGCAGCAGAGGTAAAAGAGAGAAAGTAATGCAAGAAGAAATAATAAAAGCTTCTGGTAGGACTTTGCATTATATCCCATACGATCTGAAACTCGATATGGGATAGAATCTGCAGCTGAAACTGCAGAAATGAAGAACTAGTCAATACAATGTACATGGATATTGCATTCTCATTGGGCGGAAAAAAACTATCCCGACCACTTTCGTTTAATAACGAAAACAATATCGTCTTGGAAAACGTGAGCAAAGCTCAAACCGAGTTCACACAACAATAGCAAGGTAGAGAAATGTGAAAACGGGTTTCCACCGCAATGCTCTACCTTTGGTAAGACTAGTACACCCAAGTACGCTCCAGTCAGTCAGTACCGAAAAAAGTCCTACATTATTCAAATATTTGGCTTTATGCTTCTTTTAAGACAACGGAGGGTGATGGGCTGAAGAGATTCGTTGAGTATAATTTGCTTACTTGTTTTTTATTTTATTTATTTGTAATGTACTTTTTTTTTCTTTTAATGTTATTTATTCATCTTGCTTAATCTTTTACTTTAAATGTAAACATTTTTAATTCTAGAACAAACTTTTATACAACGTTGATTATTTTCCTCAGGATAAATTTTTGATAAACATGAAAACTAACGCTATGCAAAAATTTATATGTACCTCCGATTTAATAAAAGTGTTCGCACTACAAGCTGAGTATCGCTAAACGTATAGTGCAGGACAATTGGATTTATCAATGCACAAGTCTAACAAATTATTGTTATTCATTTCTACTGCATGTGAGAGTTCTTCTCGTTAGCACGCTTTTTGTGTATAAATTAAGCGTAAGATTAAATCTGAAGTCCGGACGAAACAGATGGCAAAAATGATTGCTAAGGAAATCTACTATAGCAATAATCTAGCAAAGCACCAATCTACTTATTGAGAATAGTTAGTTATCAAATTCAAGGCGTAGTAACTTTTCGTGAACAAAGTAAAGTAACAATTCGTTTTTACTGTAGATGGAACTTAATTAAGTTTGGACAGAATTGCAATTTTTTTATGTAAAACTGCGTTCAAAAATTAAAAAAGGAATTAGAAAACGTTTAAGCAAGGGAAGCCAAGTTAACTTAAGTTCTATTGTTATTTATTCCAAGTTTCTACTACAAACTGAACCATAGCAAATGTATATGTATTTAAAAACTTATTTCTGACAATCTAACTTACTCCTATGTTAAAGCATTACGTTGGAAAAAATATGCATTCAGAGATTTATATATATATATATGTATATACTCAGCAATTGATAAACAGGCAATCATTTTATATTTATTTTTTTCTTTACCTTGTGGTCTACGGATTTTTTTGCATGATAACCGATAAAAAAAATTGCATCTGCGACAACACTCACAGTGAATTTCAACGGTAACTTAAACAATTTGTCTATATATTATAATATAATATATCTTATAATTTTTCAACTTCTTTTTTTAAATTTATTTTTTAGATTTATCAACTAATTTGTTTACTTTCGCTAGCGCGGGTAAAATTATAAAACTGCGGAAAATGGCAACAACGAAACTACAATTCGTAGTTGCAAAAATTAGCATTTAATTTTAATATAACATACATAATTTTAGCAACAACATTCAACCTATGCAAAGTTAATAAAAATATAATGTAAAGATTTTACAGATCTTTGCTGCGTTGAATTAGATATAGAAGAGAAACTTATATAACTTAAAAATAGAGATTCTGGTGAGCGGTATAATTTAATGCGATTTTCTGGCCCTTTCCCTATGTTTCTTTTCTACTCCACATTTTCTACAACTAAGAAAGCCTATATAAATATATTGCATTAGTGATCAGCTGATATTTATTTATTTACTTTAAGACGCCGCAAAAACAAAATGCGATTTTATTTAAACTTTTGGCAAATGTTAAAAGAAAAACGATGCGCTTTATTTAAATAATATATCAAAGGCAAATATCTTTAAAACAAAAATTTCAATGGCTTAATTTATAAAAGCGGCTAGTTGAGTGGGTACAAAGAATTCTTAAACGCCATTGTAGGCGGTTGTTTAGTAGGCTTACAATGTGGCCAGCAGCATTAACACGCCTATTAAAGAGAAGACTTGTTTACATCGTATTTATTTCATTGATTTTCACCTATTTATTAGTAAAGTTAGTTAATCAAGTAAGTAAGAGTAAAGTATCTATTACTTTCTTAATTTTTTTCTGCTTTTTTTTTGTTGTCTTTTTTTTCTTTCAAGAAACATCATTTGCGCCTATTAAAAATCAAAGACTTTAGCGTTCAGCGTACCAAACCATTAATTTGGCGTACTTTACAAGAACATTTGCTGACCGATGAACCTTCTAATCGTACAAATCCTCCGGACATTATTTGCCGTAACTCTCTACAAGGCAAAGAATTGTTGGTGGATGATCGGGGCTTTGTTTGTAATCGTGAACATATCTTACAGAATGGTTGTTGCAACGTCGAATCACCGGAAACTCTTTATTATACATGCGAAACATGTAACAATAGTTCCCACTGCTGTAGTATCTACGAATTTTGCGTATCATGTTGTTTGCATCCGGAGAAACGTCCATTGCTTGAGTTAGCATTGCAAGCCGTTAACGGTCGACAATTAACGGTTTTTGCTCAAGTGTTAGACCAATTTGAATTATGTTTGGTTAAATGCCGCACTAATTCGCATTCAGTGGAACATGAGAACCGTTATCGCGACGGTAAAGTGCAATATTGTTACGGCCCCACTGAAGCCCACGAATCTCAAAAAGAAGTATTGGGTATTGCAGCATAAATAAACGGCCGCAATTAGCGGATTGTAAAACATTATTTAAGCTGGTTTTTTGCTTTCCTGTATTTAGTGATATCTTCTATACAAAACACGAGGATTTTAAAGCCTCATAAAATAATACTCCTAAGTTTAAAATAAAAACATTGTGAAGTATATTTTTATAAAATAAATAAATAATACTTAAGAAATATATTTTATAGTGGTTCCTTAAACTTTTTGTCGTGATCGATGCCATAACATATCTCGCCATTTTTAGCGTAAGCCCAAGCCATCCGACGTGTAGTCCAATAAACACCCACTTGTCCGTTTGAACCAATAGTTATCGCTCCCCCCGTGCCGAGCAAACGCTTTGTCATTTCTTTGCAGGCTTCTTCAGTGGCTGCTTGCGCTGTTTTGTATTCATATTGTATTTTCGCCATGATTTTTTGGGCCAAATTAAAACGCATTATAATTTCACCGTGACCAGTTGCGGAAACACCACCGACTAGATTATCAGCATAAGTGCCGCAACCCAATAGAGACGAATCAGATATTCGCCCTAACATTTTACCGGTAATTCCTCCAGTGGAGGTAGCCGCTGCTATGTTGCCTTTAACGTCTATTGCAACCGCACCTACTGTACCCGAACCTTCAGATGGATCTTTCTTTATGCATCCAATATCTGCTTCGCTGCTCGCAAAAGCCATATCCGAACATCTAACATGGTGTTCTTGAAACTTTTGCAAAGTCATGCGAGCACTTTCGGTAACCAAGGCATTCTCTGAAATATTTTTACAAAACAGCTTTTAAGTAATTAAGATATCTCCTTGTTTCTTACCGGCTAATTGCTCAAATCCTTGATTAAAAGCAAATCTTTGAGCGGCTTCACCAGCCAAAAATACGTGTCGGGTTTTTTGCATAACGCAGCGAGCTACTGACACGGGATGAATAATGTCATGTAAAAGGGCTACGCAACCCGCTCGCAATTCGTTGCCGTCCATAATACTGGCCTCCACCTCAACCTTACCCGCTATATTTAAACAGGAACCATAGCCGGCATTAAAACTCTCGTCGCATTCCATGATTCGAACAGCAGCCTCAACTGCATCCAAAGCACCACTTTCAGATGTATCTTTAGTTACTAACAAATGCTTTACAGCCGCACGGAGTGCTTGTTTCATACCGTCCACTTTTCTTGGAGCTAGTGTGTCACTAATACCCCCGGCCCCGCCATGCACCAGTAAAATTGGTTTTATTGCTAATTTACAAGCCATCGATAGTTTTCTCTTTAATAAATAGCGATATCCTAACGTATCAGCAGTCATTTATGGACAATACAAATTTTAATTTTCAGTTCTCCCATCTCTATGCCTTCGAACAGCTGATTACCATGGTTTTGTGTCTATCTATGCCCTCTTTTCATTTTGAGGACGCATTGTTTGCTTAAAAGAAACATAGTGGACCTGTCATAAAATCAATATATTTTTATAAAAATATATAAAAAAAAAACTATATTTTTTATAATTGCTCCTTAAACTGCTTGCCGTGGTCAATGCCATAGAATATTTCGCCACTTTTAATATAAGCCCAACCCATTCTATGTGAAGTCCAATGTATTCCTATGCGGCCATGCGCGTCGATTGTTATCGCCCCCCCTGTGCCAGTCAAACGTTCCGTCATTTCTTTGCAAGCCTCCTCAGTGGCTATTTGTGCGGTTTTTCCTTCGTAACGTATTTTTGCCATAATTTTTTGGGCTAAATTGAAACGCATTATAGTTTCTCCGTGACCGGTTGTAGAAACACCGCCTTGCAAATTATCGGCATAAGTGCCGCAGCCCAAAAGAGGAGTGTCACCAATACGACCGGACACTTTGCCCGTAATACCACCGGTAGAAGTAGCCGCTGCTATATTACCGTTGCAATCAATAGCTACCGCACCAACAGTACCTGGCTCCTGTTCACCCGTATCTTGTTTGACATCCAACTCGGTGCGGGCGAAAGTGGTATCCAAGCCTCTGGCTTGGCGTTCTTTAAATTCTTGCAAGGCCAAACGAGCATCTTCAGTAATTAAGGAATCCTCTAAAAAGTTTGTTCGTAAAATTAAACCTTTCATTTATTTTATAGCTACTTTCACCAATACCTGGCAATTGTTCAAAACCATGCTCTAAAGCAAATTTTTGTGCTGCGTCTCCTCCTAAAAACGTATGTTTTGTATTTTGCATAACACAGCGAGCAACGGATATCGGATGCATAATATCGTGCAACAGGGTTACACAACCTGCCTTTAATTCACTACCCTCCATAATACTAGCCTCCACTTCCGCTTTACCCTCTAAATTTAGACAAGAACCGTAACCGGCATTAAAATTTTCATCGCATTCCATGACTGCTACAGCAGCTTCCACTGCATCTAAAGCACTGCCTTCACTTAGACCATCACTAGGTATTAAATGCTTAATGCCGACACGTAAAGCTTGTTTCATACCATTGAACTTTCCAGGACATCGAGCATCGGTTATGTTACCAGCTCCACCGTGCACAAGCAAAATTGGCTCCACCGGCATTGAAACTGTTCCACTTATCAAGTGCCGATATACTCTGTACAAAATCTTTGATTTTGCTTTTAGTTATTTACGCTTGGAGTAACGATTAGATTAACTTCAATAAGTCCAAGTAAACTTATAAATAAAAACTAATGTATAACTAATGCAATATTAGTGCAGTCATCGTTGATATGAAATGCTTTTTATATTCTTATTATTCACAATAGTAAAATATATAATAGTATAATAATATTATATAGGAGGGTGGATGTGCCGCATGATAGCAACAAGATAGCAACAAGTGTCGTATACTATGTATATTAGAAATAATGTTTCTGTTTTCGACCGTATCGGTGACTTTCGCTGCCATTTGATAAAATTGTATTGTCAACTGTCATCAACAACAGACTTGAATAACTTTTTCCAAGTCTAACAAATATTAAGCCTTATAATAGAAATAATGCATTTGAGCCCAAAACTAAAAAAATGAAATGAATATTTGATCTCTGATCTCCCATTGGAAGTTCACCAAAGTTCGTAAACAAGTTCTGGCACAATATCACTCACATTACGCTTTTTACATGTACATGTACATACACGGCGTAGATCTTCTTCAGCTTATATCATATATTTTCGTATTTTCGCAATTAACGCTTTAAAAAGTCGTCGTTTTAGATAAGTAGGGAAAGTAATTGCAAACAATAGCTTGGAAATTTGCAATTGTATGCTCTTTTTTTTTGTAAAAGCATCTACAACAGATTACATAGATATTCGATAAGCGACAAAAACATAACATAACTTCACACTTATTTACTTCATTTCCATTACACATACTTAGGCATCTTGGTATTGGAAGTTAACTAATGCATAATTAAGCAGCTGTCCTTCCATTATTAAGTTTAATACTTTTTTTTAAGATTAGTAATCGCAGAGTAGAACAAGTAAGAACATTATGGTCGGGCAAGGCTGTCCGTTCGATACCCTACATCATTTCAATCATTTTGGTAATGATTCACCAAAAATTACACATTATTTTCATACAAAAGCGTACTTTTCATGAAAGCCCGATTATTGGAGGATTCTCGAGATATCGCATAACACGATTTAAATTTTGCAAACTTAATTTTTGTTTCCTAAAAATTTTATTATTTTTTAATTTCCATCATAAAAAACTATAAATTAAATTTTCTCTCCATATAAGGGCATGGTGTTACGGTTTAAATGTACACCTATTTAATCCAAATTCTCTATCATAAAATTTTTTGCTAAATTGCTACCATGGACTGATTTTCATAATAAAATATTAAAAATTAATTCTCTTTGCGAAGGGATTACTACTCATGAGATATGCTATATAGAGTCGAGTCCACGAAATAGACACATGCCCTCATTTTCACCATAAAATATTGAAAATTATACCTTTTTACCATAAATAAATATTCAGTTTTCGGGGGCACGGTTATATGAGAGAGGGTTCAAAAAATTACCACACAGCCGAACCAAACTTTTCCTCCTAATTTAGAACACGGAAATACGAGAAATTTTAGAGTTTTTAAAATAAAACATTATATGCGGAGTGGTCGGAAAACTCGCCCGATCGCAACCATTTTCAGTTGCGTTCGTCCTTGGGAACGTCCTTGAAGACACGAACAGATATCAGACAGACAGACGGACAAATCGGTATAACAAAAAGTGGATGTTAAGTCCTTTTGGGTGTTATATGCATCCTCACAAACTTAATATGTCTTCTACCACCACTGACACAAACTATAAATAGACGCGGGTATTTTAAAAGAGAAACCACTTACGAGCACTTACGTCTAATTCGTTTATTCCTTAATAAATATATAAATAACTATACTTAAATTTTTTCTAATTCTAGTTTCCGAGATACCAATAGCCAGTAGTGGAAGTTAAGACAGGCATTGGAATTACTTTTTGATCGATTAAGAAACCAAAATTAAAACATAAATATAAGCTAACATAAATCCTACATCCATAATAAAACGTAATCAAAAAAAAAAAAAAAAAAAAAAATTGTGGATCTCTCGAAAAAATAAAAATAGAAAATCGCTTACAATTGACTTACATAAATATTTTTCGAGACCATTTGAAATTTCATTTTTGAAAATCGTTCTAATCGAATTAACACCACGACCACAATTAAGGGAAAACTTTCTCATTGAGTTAAGGAAAGCTTCTTTTTTTTTTTGTTGTTGCTTGCTTATAAGAATAGATCAGGTTTTTTGACAATGACACCAATACATCCAGTAGAGTATTCAGTTTTTACTATTTATTGATTTTTTTTCCGTTGCGAGCGATATCCACAGTCTGTGGTGATGTATTGAGTGACACTGATTAATTCGACAAAGAATTTAAAGAAAAACCTAAATTCATATCCATCAATAACAGATGTTCAGTTGAAACACAATTACCTATGAATCGGAGGCCACATAGGCTATACGTATACTGCCATCCGTATGTCTCGATTTATGCATTCTCTGTTACTCAGTAATTGGGGATCCATCAAAAAATTGCACTCTGAGCTTTTGAATTATGAGAGTGGTGAGATCACGAGGAACAATTTGCTGTCTAAGCGATAAATAATCATAAAAGATGTAGAGACAATGTCTTCCGATTGCTATTATACCCTACACCACTTGTCGTAAAGGTATATTAATTATGTGTGAATATGTACAGTATCCCGAAAGACTTGAGATTAGCCCAGTCTTTTTATACACCAATCCACTCAATCCCACATCATAGTCTTAATCGATCAAAGCATATTTTTCTCGGTTTTCTAATTATATTCGTCCACGTATTGCTCTACGCAATCTACAGGTTGCAGTGTTCAAGATATTTTGTTGAGATATGGTATAATAATATGCTTCGGGCCCAAGGACACACTTTATTGAGAATGAATTTGCATCCGACATTCTTATGATCGCTATCAATGTAAATCCTCATTCTCAAATAAAGTACCTTATGAAAAAAATACTCTTTTTTTAAGACGTCGAAAAGTCGGAATCATTTTATGAACCCTCTAACAACCAAGCGTTCATACGGCATACAGCTTTTCTTACGTTATGACGCAAGCTGATGAATAGACACCTGATCTTACGACGACGAGTTTGATTCGCAGTGGAACTATTTCCCAAACCCCTTTTCGTATCTATGTATTTTTATAAAACCTAAGCCTTTATATGGCAAAAAAAAATATGATTTTTGATATCTGACGACAAAAATAGGTAAAGACTCGTATTAAGCGAAACGTTGTATGGTGTGTAATAGTCGGCTTTGTTCAACTGTAACGTTTTAACTAATTTTTAAGCTACATTTCCTATCGTTGTATCTTGTGTCGTAGTCGATTTAGTTATATCTACCAGTCCGTTTTTTTGCACACGTGTATTATTGGTTGATTTTGACATCTAGAAATTTTATTAATTCGATTAATAAAAAGACAATTATTATAATGTGTATTCGCCCATACATGAGCAGCTGTTCATAAAACGGAAAGTATCATTTTTCACGTTGCTTGATTAGAATGGCGGAGCCGTCAGTACGTCGGTTATCACAATGAGGTTCTGGTACACAACCTGAGCGCATACCAATCGCTGTTAGGGTGGAAAATTCACTATTCTCGCATAACATCTCAATTTCATGACCAATTTCCTTCAAATACTTAACAATACTTTTGGGAACATTTGCCTCGACAAGAACCTTCATAGGTGACAATTGGTGATGCAATCTTCCATCGTTAACAGCCCGGTCTAGGGGTTCATTGAATATCAAATATTTGATGATTGTCTGGAATGGTTTTTCACATTTATTGCGACGAGTTCGAGACGGCGAATATATGATTATATTTTATTTTACCTGAGCGACTGCAGTCGTGATTTTTGCACCCCCTGCGGCCCCTACTAACAAGCGTACATTGCCTTCCCCGTCGAGTATAATGCTGGGACACGTTAAAGACATAGGTCGCTTACCGGGATATATGTAATTAGCTGGTGACGATAGTACACCGTATGAGTTTACTGCACCTGGTGTAGAAAAATCATCCATTTCATTATTTAGAATAATGCCAGTCGATGGAGAAATTATTTTTGCCCCAAAGTAATTATTTATCGTGCTCGTTATAGTAATGGCGTCCCCATTTGGAGCCAAAACGGCCAAATTTGTCGTGCCATGATCTTCTTTCGTGCTAAAATTTGCACCATAATATAACATATTCGAGTACGTCACGTTGTCATGGATTAAGCTTCGGATTTTCTCGGCAAATTGAACACTGATGAGGTTTTCAAAGGTGTTTTTTATCATTTTCGCATCGTCCGTCTCATTATTCAAATCGCCCAAATTGGTTCGTTGCCCATAGGCATGTTTGTAAGCTTCAACTACCCGATGCCAGTAAATGTCCTGATTGTCAGTGTACAAACCGCTCATAACATTTAAAATGAACACTAGCACGGCACCGCTCGAAGGCAATGGGGTAGTGTAGAGCTTATAGCCGCCAATTATATCGGCCTCGACATAATTCTTTGCGAATTGAACTCTGAAGGGGTAACGACAAATTTGTGAAACTTTTTTGCGAAATCATTATCGTTTGTTTCTTTTTTCTACTTCTACTAACTTGTAATTCATTAAATCTCTTTCAGTTATAAGTCCGCCCATATTTTGTATATCTTTTATTAGCCGTTTACCGCCACCATATATTTCGTCCGCCCCATTATCGGCAATCCTTTCCAAAGTCATGGCCAACGTAGGTCTTGCCAGGAAATCGCCTTCTTTACATAGACTGTTATCCGACTTGACAAACAGCTCTGCCAACGAAGGTTCATTTCGTATTTCTTTCTCTTTCGATTTTATAACGGCCGCTAAAAATTTCGATACTATATGACCTTCTTTACACAATTTAATCGTTGGCTGAAACAATGATTTCCAAGGTAAACTGCCGTAATGTTGATGTAGCTCCCAATAGCCTAACATTTCACCTGGAACCGCAACGGCTCGGGCGCCTAAAATAACATGAATAAATTATTAAGCAAAACTGCGAATAATGTAAAATAGTGGAAAACGCTTACCGACTACCGATGATCTTCCAGTAAACATATTTTTGTGAGCGGCAGCAGGAGCCCATTCTCGAGCGATTACAGTCTCAATTCTTGTGTAAACGGTGGCCAGAAAACCACCACCAATGCCCATGCCATGGGGTACAATAACACCTTCACATAACAACGTAGCGATGGCCGCATCTATGGCTGTGCCTCCATCGCATAACATTTCATGGCCAATATCAGCACATCCGAGACCATTTGAAACAATGGCTCCAACAAAGCTTCGCTTTTTTAATTTTAAACCAAGAGCCATAACTAAAACTAATATTAAAAAGATCCGACATTATTATGACACCGATAATAATCTTTTCTGTCTATTCATTTTTTGGAAAAAATTTCAAATAAAAAGAAAAATAAACGAAAATTGGAAAAAATCACATTAAGTTGTACGCAATCATGACGAGAGTTGACATAGGTGACATAATAGTTTACGTCTAAGTAAAACATCTCTCTCTCTCTCTCTCTAATGCTTATGACTTATATCCAGTCTTTTCCTTGTTTGTTGAATGTTTATGTAAAATTCGTGATCACGACATTGTCTGAATTTATCTCAACAAGATGGGCAATAATATGTGAGACTTAAGGTCGAGCCTGCGACGAGCGGATATCTGTTGATTTTAAGCGAACTGAAAAAAAAAAATTGCAATTGAAGTTTCTTTTACATACGTGTGGTTTGTTCTTGAAGATGTACTTACTTCCTACGAATGAGTGAAACGATTTAAAAAAAAAAAAAAAAACCTTTCTTTAGGAGTCAGGAGTTAGGACGATTGCCAAAGTTTTATTGATTCATTATTGATGGGAATTATGTGAAAATGATGATGATAATGTTAGTTTCAAGCTGCATGGAGCTCCTTCCAACCATGAAAATTGAAATATATAATCGAGTAAATTAGCTTCTGACGTAATCTATGGTATTGTGTTTTATTTTTCTAGTATATCACGGTTTAACAAGAAATTCACTAAAATCATTTAGTTGAAGCTCTTTATCTACAAATTTTTTCTAATTAAAAACTAACACATTATTAAAATATACAATCACATATATGTATAAGCGCATAATTACAAAATATATAGGGAAGCTTTCTTGCTAACTTGTTATATGACAGACTTTGGCATCTTTTGCAATGAGACAGTGCCGCGCTTTTTCTTCAGAACTGCTGTACTGCCAACACGTCGACTATCGTAGTATGGTTCCGGTATACTCGATCGCATACCGATAGCTGTTAGAGCAGCGAAACCGGTGCCCTCGGGTGAAGTCTCAACTTCATGACCGACGCTTTTCAAATATTTAACAATCTTGTCGGGAACTTTTGATTCGATAATAACCTTCATTGGTGCCAATTGATGATGCAGTCTTCCGTCATTAACTGCTTGATGTAGGCTCTCATTAAGTATTAAATATTTAATAATAGTCTAAAAATGTAACTTAAGTAAGTTATTTAAAGCGTAGAAAATAATTGTTTTGTTACTTTGCTTTACCTGAGCTACCGCGGTGGTGATTTTCGTCCCCCCTGCGGCCCCAACTAACAAACGTACATTGCCATCGCCGTCGAGTATAATGCTAGGACACATGGAGGATAGGGGCCTTTTACCAGGATGTATATAATTGGCGGGCGAGGCCGGTACACCAAATGAATTTACAACACCCGGCGTAGAAAAGTCATCCATTTCGTCGTTTAAAATGATACCAGTCGAAGAGGAACGCACTTTGGCACCAAAGTAATTATTTATAGTGCTTGTAACAGTAATAGCATCACCATTTGGAGCTAAAACAGCCATATTAGCGGTGCCGCTATCTTCTTCGTTGGTGAAATTTGCACCGTAATATAACATATCGGTAAAAGTCTCATTGTCACGAATTAATTCGCGAATTTTCTGAGCAAACTGAGCACTAATCAGATTTTCAAAAGTATCCTTAATCATTTTTGGATCGTCCGGCTCATTCTTCAAATCGCCCAAATTAGTTCGTTGCCCATAGGCATGTTTGTAAGTTTCAATTACACGATGCCAATAAATGTCCTGGTTGTCAGTATACAAACCGTTCATAACATTTAGAATGAAAGCTAGGACTGCACCACTCGAAGGTAATGGGGTAGTGTAGAGTTTATAGCCACCAGTTATTTTCGCCTCAACATGTTCATTTTCCCATTCAACTCTGGAGAAATAATAACAAAGTTGTGAGGTTGTTTTTTTTTTTTGAAAATTATATTCGGGCATTAGTCTTTCTACTAACTTGTAATTTTTCAGGTCTTCTTCCGTAATAATTCCGCCCATATTTTGTATATCTTTTACTAGCATTTTACCAGTTTCGCCGCCACCATATATTTCGTCCGCCCCGTTATCTGCAATCCTTTCTAAAGTCATGGCCAGCGTAGGTCTTTTCAGAAAATCGCCCTCTTTATATAGACTTTTATCGGGCTTAACAAATACTTCCGCCATGGAGGGCTCAGCGCGTAGTCTTTCTTCTTCTTTTTTTAAAGCAGCCGCCAAATATTTCGATACGAAATGACCTTCTTTACAAAGTTTAATGGTTGGCTGAAACAATGATTTCCACGGTAAACGTCCGTATCGTTTATGTAGTTCCCAATAGCCTAAAATTTCTCCTGGGACTGCCACAGCTCGGGCGCCTTACACGATACCAGTAAAACATTCAACAAAGTTATGTGGTTAGGCAACAAATGAACACTTACCAGTTACGGAAGTCTCTCCAATAAACATATCTTTATGAGCAGCAGCCGGGGCCGATTCACGTGCAATGACGGTCTCTACTTTTGCGTCGAACCTTTTATAAATTGTAGCCACGAAACCACCACCAATACCCATACTATGCGCAACAACAACGCCTTCACATACCAATGTGGCAATCGCGGCATCTACGGCAGTCCCTCCATCATACAATGCTTCGCGGCCTATATCAGCGCATCCGTAGCCGTTCGATACGATCGCTCCGAAGTTGCGTCCGTCGTTTTTGTCTCGGATTTTCAAGCCAAATATGAGAGACGGAATTAAGATTAATATTAAGACAGCGGACATGACAATGCCTATAATAAGCTTTTTGTTTAAAACAATTCTGAAAAGTAGAGATAGATAGGAGACAATTAATAAGAAAATTACAATAAACTCCATTTGCAGCAAAACTTGAATACCCTTCACTCTAAATACTTGTTTATCCTCTAGGCGCGTATTAGAAGATAATTTTTCGTCTGCGTCTCTTATAAGATCCTAAGGAAAATGCAACCAGATTGCTTCCTGCTAAACGCGGAATGTATTTTATAATTTTGGATTTTATTACTATCAGGAATTACGCTCATTTCTAGGCTAAATTTGTCTAAATAGCCCCTTAACTATTAACACGCGGCCACTTGCACATTTTTAAATTGATCCCGATATCAAGAAACTAATTATCCTAAACCATTTCTTGCTCCGAATCCGCATGAGTAGCCGAGTAGGTAAGAATCGCGATTACCAAGTGAGTGTTCGCGGGATTAAATCTCAGTGCGGTCGAATCTAGCCATAGTGAGTACTCACTCGGTATAGGTATAACACTTACCGATGGAGCACACATCCACTATGCTATGGCGACCACCTCCCTATCTCTTTCTTCCTTTCTCTTTCCTCAATTGTTTCTGATCTTGATCGCGTTACGCGAATAGGGGACGTTCCCTGAATGATTGGTTATATTAAAGAAAAATTTCTTTCTGAGGACAGGTAAGGCCGCCTGCACTAATAGAGAAAACGACCCATAAAATTCTGTATGTTAGGAAAGCAGTGAAGCACCACTTGGCTTTCGTTCTTGGGCAAATATATAGACCGGCCATATTACCAGAAGGATGGATTCTGCCAAATGGATTTATACATATCGGGCCTCTCGTTCATATGCGTGGATGACACTGATAAGTAGATACCAATAGATAGAGACTTCTAATGTAAAGAGATCACATATTTTTCCAACATTGATTAAAATTTTAGCTCTGTTTTGACGACAATGAGATAACTAAAAGCTAAGCACTTATGGGGCTTATAAGTAAGCCGGAGCCATTATATAATTTATTTAGCTATCGTTCGACGGGAGCTTAGAAAACTGACACTGCTTCAAGAAAATGTAATATTCCTGCCGATGCGTACTAAAAATTTCTCCTGTCTTCTCTTACTTTTTATTCCTGTTTGACGCTCCACATGTCAAATGTGTCAGCTCATCGAACAAAATTGCCTAAATCTTATTTTATTTCATGTTATAGTTCTTTAAATATTTTTGTTCAGATTTCAATCTGCAACGATCACCGTTTCACCATAGATTGGCAAGTTCTTGTCTCATATGATTGAAAAAAAACTATTGCGTCCCGTCATGACGACATCGTAATCCACTATGTTCTTTTTTTTCTTTAGCCGCTTCATAACGGAAAGACTCCAACTAGGCATGAGTGTAAAATCTCGCTGATTGAAGATCTGTAGATGAACGAGACTCTATATGGTCTAACTGTAAAACAATGATAAAATCGGTCATTTTCATCGCATAGCTTAACAACCGCCTCAATAGCCGAGTAAGTAGGGTTCGAACTTCAAGTGTAACAGCGTTTGTTTTGGCCGTAGATACAGTGAGCGCCCAGCCAGTGAACACTTGCCGATTGGGCACACAGCCATTTAGGCTCGCTATTTCTTAGAAATTCGGACAACTTCGAAAAAACGCCAACAATTTTCTCGTATTTTCGTTTATAACATTTGATCCCGTGAGGATATTTCCGATAACCTGTGACCAATACGTTAGAGGAAAAACTAATGATAGATGAGTACAACCTTATAAATATATTTTTAATATATAAAGCAAGTAGGAAAGTTATATTCGGTGGTAGCCGAATCTCGCGTACCCACCACTATGTTTTTCGCATTCTACTCTTCAAGTTCTTTTATTTGATACCCATATCGCTAGTATCTCGATGTCTATCATATCCATTTCAAAATTAGCCCATTTTTAGCCAGATGATACATCTTCTTTTAAGGAATGTACAAAATAGCTTTAAACATTCGGTTTTGTTTGCCTTATGATAAGTAGGAATAAAACCTCAAAAAATGAAAAAGAAACAGAATTCAATCACTTTGTGTAACTTTGTGTGGGCATGACGTTAGTTTTCCTTTTTCACCCGTAAGGAGTAGAGTGTTTCGCAAAGTAAATGTGGAAAATTTTAACTTTTGAACTTTTATAATTTTCGAGTAACGAGCAAACATGCAAAAAATTTAAAAAAAAAAACCGAGTTGCGTTCAGTTTACGCGCTGCTGCGCGCTTTGGCTCTCATCGGTTTGGCCGCTTTTCAATACCAAACTGCGGGCAGAAACTTCCAATGTTTGTACTAAATTTGAAGTTGACCAGGAGAGGGTCAACAACACACGACGAATTTTACCCTGATCAAGAATATATATACTTTATGCGGTCTCTGAAGCTTCCTTTTGGATGTTACAACCATTATGGAAAATGACAAAACGAGTACACACCCGGTGGGTGTGGTGGGTATAAAAATTGTAATCGATATTCTTCTTCATTGTTAAGCATATAACTTAGCGCAAATGTCGGTTCAATCAGGTGCCAGCACGATCCAAAAAGTTGTCTGCCAAGTAGCACGTCCTTAATTCACAAAATAAAAATTTGCCCTTTTTTATAATGGTATGGAAAACCGGATTAAGTTAAAATGTGTGTGACCAAGCTAAGAAAACAGCTGGCCAACACAGCGAAAAAGCTGCACTCGATTTAAATGAGAAGGTCTTACTGCCGTTCTAATTAAAGTATTATATAATAATGTTAGAGGGGTCTAAAGCAAACTTTACCCCTTGAATATATTTCTAATTTTTACAGACACAGTAAGGACATGAGTATATTTTTCCTTTTAGTTGCCTTTAGAAAAAAGTTTTTTTCTTACCAATTATTATGAATTGAAGTTTATTTTCCTATTGAATAGATAACGGGCTTGAGAATTAATTTTCTGCCTCGTTAAGTTGATTTTCTCACTTTCAAGACCTCTTTCACACTAAAACTTTTACAACCTTAAGTATTTAAGTAAGAAAGAAATTGCTTAATAAATTTAACTTTAAATATTTATCGAACTGCGCATATTTGCATAGAAACTTCATTTAATGATTGCTGCAATTACGGAAATTTCTTATCAGAAAGAAACTTTTCCATCATAATGAAAGCAACAAGAATATTAAACTATTGGGTGATTAGGTGAAAAGATAACGTAACACTTTACTCCTACGATTTTTCAAAGTCATCTAATTACACACTATAAGAATCAATTATCAGTATCATCAATGTATTCCGTCAAATATTTGATATTCGCAGGGCAATCTGTCATTACGTTTCTTGTAAGTCTCTTGAATAAATATTCGCTTATAGTGTCATTGAAATTGAAAGCATTCCCCGCGAACAATCCACTCTTTCATCCTTTCTTATTAAATTTACTTTAAAGTGAGTTGTGCCTTACGCGATATGTTATCGACTTACGTGAATTTAATTCTGCTCTATCTAGAAATGCAGTTCGTCTCAAATTTCGTCCCATGTTTACAAATTACCTCTAATTCTGAGCAATTACTCCCGAAGATCTACTATTCATTCTTTTCCTTATCCTTCGGTTTCACTGTCGACTACGTCATCCACGTGGCCAGATATGGGGGCATAAATTTTTGATTTGTTTAAAATTTAAAAATCCGTTTTGCCCACTAATATCATCTTAAATACGCTTATGTTTTTCAATTCGGGCGTAGTTGTTAATAAATTCAAGAAGGGAATCGCGTGGAAAATCTTTCCACGCCCCATAAAATTAATTGATAAGAAGCAGCCTTAATTAAACTTTTGACAATTTTTTCTAATTTTTGATATCAGGACACGTAGGCTTCATTCGATCAACTGTTGTCGTAACATTCTTGATCAGCCGTGGAATGGCCTCACATCACTTGTGGTCTAACGGTGTATTAAGATTATGCAAATGTGTGTAATAGACACAGAGGAGCACACCTTTTATTATACCACTTGCTTCTCTGTCCATCCGTCCATCTGTCCATCCGTTCGGGTTTCTTATGTTCAACCTACCGTCCGCAATGTTGGAGATATTTTGATGGAATTTGATATAGTAACGTGTTTTTTGTCCCGAGGATGAACGCTATTGAAAATGTTTGGAATTGAACGACTTTTTCGACCACTTACCGTATAAAGCTTTATCGTGAATATTTGACAAAAAATTTCAAACTGAATTTTCAATGTCAAGCTAGGCAGTGGCAGATTAAACGCCATGTGTTATATTTATTACTAAGAGTTAAGAGAGTCTCGTTCGTTTTTACAGTTTTACAGTTTCATTAGTAAAACTAATGAAAGTTTATGAATTTGTTTATATGCGCACTTATTCAAAATCACAGTTTAGTCCCTGGCAATACAATTCGTAAATAAATTGCATTATATTTGACATTTCAGCCTTCATTCGATATATATGTGCGAGTGTCCTTGCAATTTATCATCCATATGTCCATTTTATTGACCATTTCTTTATCATCCCAACTGTCCCTTTAACCCGATAACTATCCCTGCATCATTCCCTCTTTTAACATATGCGGTTGCCGACTATGCATCTGTCTGTCCATCATATAATTTATTCGTTTCGTTATTGATTCGGTCATTCATCTTTCTGTTCGTGAACTTAACCACTTCTTCATTCTCATATAGATTCATCTATGACATGTCTCTAGTCATCTTTCTGCCCTTGTATTCGTTCTCCTACTTGTCTTCTTTTTTTTGAATATCTCAAAATCCTCAAATATACTCTTAACAATTTACAAAATTAGCCCAATTTCCAGGACGAGACAATCAACGATAAACCCAATGTATATGAAATGACGATGAAAATAAACCAAAGTTTTATAAAAGGAGTCTGAAAGGAGTATGAAAACTAATCGATTTTCTAAGAAGCCAAATTCTAAAAATGATAACACGGGAATA